>JAMFTG010000497.1:0-111566 GCA_023974075.1 Chaenocephalus aceratus
CGGATCGGCAAAACAGGAGAGTTCTGTGAACCAGTCTGCCTTGACCTATGTATTCATGTCTGACTCTCACGTATCTGCTGCTTCATAGAAGAAACCCTCCTTCACTTCATGAAATCTCTGCAGCACCAGGGAGGCAGTAACTGCGACTCAGCAGAATCTGAGAAGAGCAGCAGCAGTTGCAAAGAGCTGTGCCTTCACTGTGTTTACCTTCATTAGAACAGCTAACGAGCAACGCTATCCACACACACACACAAACACACCAACACACACACACACACACACACACACACACACACACACACACACACACACACACACACACACACACACACACACACACACACACACACACACACACACACACACACAACACACACACACACACACCACACACACCACACACACACCACACACACACACACACACACACACACACACCACAACACACACACACACACACACACACACACACACACACACACACACACACACACACACACACACACACAACACACACACACAACACACACACACACACACACACACACACCACACACACACACAATTATTTTATGATTTCAGAGCTTTGTTGCGCTCTCTGATCATTCCTTTGAGAGCTCTATTTCTGTTCACACAAATGTTCAAAAAGAGGTACCCACAAAGCGATATTAACTGAAAACACGAGGGAAATGTTTACTCGGGATGTTTCTTCCACAACTGGCCCCTGCTAACATCTCAGTAAATGAGCTAGTAGATCATTTAAATGTTATAGATGCCATCGCTCTAACTAAGATAAAGGAAGTGACTGGGAAGAAAAGATCTCCATGGAGAAAGGCCATGACCGTGAGAGCAGAAAAAAGAGAGTGTCGAAAAGCTGAACGCAGGTGGAGAAAACAAATCTCCAGGTTCACTTTGAAATCTATAAGAGAGACTTGGCTTTTATCATTTGGAATTGTAAATTGGACGACAGTCTTTCTTCTGACATCATTGCCAAAAACAAAAACAATGCTACCGTGGACAGACTAACTAACCCCCCAGTGTCAGTATCCCCCCACTCAGAACACCAGACCAGCAGTCAGTGCCTCTGCATCAGGAACAGCAGATGTGTTGTCTCCGTGTCCACCTAACATCAATTCAGACACCATGACACAGTTCCATCAGATAATGATAGAAACCTGGAGGACATTATTCAACTTCTGAAGTCCTCCTCCTGCTGCCTTGATATTATTCCAACAGGGTTTTTCCAGATGCTTTTCCTTGCATGGCCTCAGATCTACTTCACATAGTAAACAAGTCTCTTCACTCAGGTGTTTTTCCACAGGCCCTGAAAACTGCAGTCATTAAACCGCTCTTAAAGAATAATCTAGATGCTTCAGTAATGACCAATTACAGGCCCATATCAAAGCTCCCATTTCTAGGTACGATCATTGAACAAGTAGTTTTTCAACAGTTGAGTAATTTCTTGCATGTAAATAACTGTTTGGATGTGTTCCAGTCAGGCTTTCGTCCAAACCACAGCACTGAGACTGCTCTTGGAAAGGTCTTCAATGACATCCACTTATGGCGCATTTCCACTGCAGGGCCTCGCACGGCTTAGTACGGTATAGTTCGGCCTTGTTAGGCCTTGGTAGGCCAGGCTCACTTTATGCTGCGTTTCCAATACAGTTTAGGAACTGGGGCAGTAACTAAAAGAAAAGCCCTTCAAATAACAATAAACATAATAATAAAACAATTAAAACATCCAATAATAATGAATAATTTTCTTTCGGTACCGGTGACCAGCTCTCATAGTATGCCTCTCGTCCAATGAAATGACTTGGCCCGGCCCGGAGCATGGGCTGCAGGAACATGCTACTCGAACACTGCCACGCAGCACCTGAGCTTACTTCCAACAAGTTATTCACGTTCTCAATTTTTTACGTTTAACGTTATATTTGTTCGGCACACACGTGTCCCGCACCCATAATTTCGGTACGGGTACGTATACCGTTACAGTGCGTGACTTTAAGGATTAGCTTAGATGGCCCTGAGCCCAATAGACCGCACGAAGGGTTCAGGCCTCCCCTAGAACATGTAGATGTGTGCAGGACTCGATGCCGTCTGGTTCTCTAGACTGAATTATAAGATGTACACCACAATATTATACAATTTCAATTGTGGTTCTTCATTTCCCTTGTTTGTTCTTGCTTGCGTTTGCTCGCTTCATGCCTGCATAGCTATAGAAACACTTGAGTTGTTGGTGAAGACACTTTCCATGTGATGAAGGCAGATGCCTTCCAGATGGAAACAAGTAGAAAACATTACATTCAGTTGTAACTGCCCAAACAAACATTATGTACACTATTATGGCCCCTGTTCAAATGTAATGTTATCAACTGTAAGTTGTTGAAGGAATGCCTCCTCACCCGAAGCCGACCGAGCAGACCCGAGCAGCAGTCGAGAGGAATGGGCTCAGAGCAGCCTCATAACACACACGTGCACACAGAAGGATCCACACTTGTGTTTTTCAAAGCACAAAAATGTGTTCCGTTTCATGTTCATGTAAATAAAATCCAAACACAGAAAAAAGTTGTACAGATGTACTTTTGATCCTCACATATTAGTTTTCCGGTTAAAACCTCTGCACCTGCAAACAACCCGCTCTGTGCACGGATCGCTGTGTGGGAACTAATTTTTTCTAATCAGATTCTAAGCCAATGAGGGTAGATTTCTTGCGTTCATGACAGCTCCATGGAGCCTGCCTGCAGGCTAATGTCAGGACACCTCCACTCTCAGGACAGCGCCACTTTCCGAACCCTTGATGAATGCTTGTGTACAAAAACTGCAGGCAAACCCGTTTTAAATGTGTGTTTCCTGTGTGGCGGATACAGCTGCTTTATTTATGTCTGTGTGAAGCTGTGTGAGGGTGGAGGGAGCAGCTACAGGTTAGCTTAGCCTAATCGATCAGTGCACTACGAAGCCAGTGCTAGACAGGGGGGGGGGGAGATATTCACCCTTAATAGTTTGATCGGTGCTCTCTATAAAGGCCGATCAGGAGAGCTGGATCTGAGCGATATGAACCGTGAAGCACACAAAATGGCGACGTCAGAGTTCCCGTTAGCCGGAAAACCTAAATCTCTTCGGTCAAAATAATTTCCCTTTAGCGCAATACCGCTTCAGTTGCGCCACTTATGTGACAGACAAGAAGAGGATGTGACAGACAAGAAGAGTATGTGACAGACAAGAAGAGTATGTGACAGACAAGAAGAGGATGTGACAGACAAGAAGAGTATGTGACAGACCAGAAGAGGATGTGACAGACAAGAAGAGTATGTGACAGACAAGTAGAGGATGTGACAGACAAGAAGAGGATGTGACAGACAAGAAGAAAACACACACTTCAGGTTAGAATATCACACGTAGCTATTTTAATGACCTCTCAAACTACCGTAACTAGTTATAGATATGTTTAGTTTCACTGTCGGGTCCCTCATTACTGGATCCGCGAGCTGCATGATACTGGCATGATAGATTGCCCGATGGGGCACCCAGCAGGTGAGGCTTCCTTGCCCGAGCTAGATACTAAACGGCCCGGGGCCATCGGGCAGTCCTTAATGTCGAGCCCTGCGTCACACCCCTAGTAGATGGCGCTCCGAGCTGAATAAGGGCGTCAAATGAAGGCAAGACGCCCGCCTGGCGGAAACGCTGGAATTAGGAATATCTTGTGATGAAGTGCACACTGACCTGAGCTCCAGGGGCCTCCTTCTTCTCCTCCATGCTGCTCATCAGCTGTCCTGATGAAGACCACAGAGCTGCTTCATTATTAATATAATACAAATATTTAGATATAATTCATCATAAACTGTCAGCAGTGAAGAGGAGGAATTCAAAGAGTTTATTCAATGATATGTTCTATTTCTGGATGCTTCTATGTAGTGTTTTATCACACCACGTGCAGTGCCTTGTCTCATCTATGCTGCTGTGACGTAAACATGGTCCAAATGGATCCATTTGGTCAATGTGATGCTAAGCAGAGGAGAACATGATAGAAAGGTCAGATAGTTATTAACGTTACATTCACATTACTTTAACCATTACGATAACAACTTGGTTTTCTGTGTAAATTATTATTAATATAATACAAATATTTAGATATAATTCATCCTAATCTGTGTAGCAATTTACATTCTAACTTACAGCTCACAGTTAGTTCAATTTTATTTCATTAAAATGACTTTATTCACATAGAAAGTGACATTAATGGATGTTTGAACCACGGTTATAACGCTATCCGTGTGAAACTATCACTAAGTTAACACAGAAAGCAAACATTAGCTAGTGAGACTGTTTAATGTACTCCATGTATACAGTATTTTCTGTATATTGTGTATTCTTTAGATACTCTAGTGATATGTGTCCTGTGTGTATACTTGCTGCTAATGCTTCATTTTTATTATCTTATTGCATCTTTTAAATATGTTTAACTCGTGTAATGCCTGAAAACACTTCTGCTGGGACACAATCATTTCCCAGTTTAAGATAAATCATTATTTAAATAAAGTATATCTATTTATCTAATGAGCTAAACCGTCGCTTAGCTTAGCGTTAGCAGCTAACTGAAGAACCCCATTCATTTTAATGGAAAAATGCTACGTCACAGTGAATGACGATGCTAATAAGCTAGTTAGCATACATTTAAAACCATATATATGGTAAAGAGCACCAACACAACAACTCAAACCGTCTTAAAGACAACTGGTGTAATACATAACTAACATAAAGTCAGCTGAGCATTACAAATCAACTGTTACTTCCCCAGAGCCGAACTGGAATAATAACTGTAGCTGTTAGCCGATAGCCGTTAGCTTTCAAACTGTAGCTGTTAGACTGTAGCTGTTAGACGATAGCTGTTAGACTGTAGCTGTTAGACTGTAGCTGTTAGACTGTAGTTGTTAGCCTTTATTTAAAGATAGTTTGAGACTATTTTTGTCGCACATTTTAAAGTTTTTTTGTGAGTTTCTTTCTTCCAAGATTATAGCTGTTGTGTTAAATAAGATAACTTCTGATTCGTGATTAACTGTAAGCTAAGAGGTGTAAATACACTTAATGAAACCTCTGCAGGTGTTTAATACACTCACCTCTTCTTTTCTCCTTCTTCTCCTCTCGGTTTTGGGCGGATTGCAAAGAACTTTAAAGGTCCATCTTCTTCTTCTCTCGTTTTCTTCTTCTTCTTCTCTCTCGTTCTTCTTCTTCTTCTTCTTCTTCTTCTTCTTCTTCTTCTTCTTCTTCTTCTTCTTTCGTGTTTATTGGCGGTTGGAAAACCAACTTGTTGGTCCATTACCGCCACCAACTGGACTGGAGTGTGGACAAGAGACTATGCAGAAAACAAGAAACAAAACAAAGAACCAAAACTCTAGATTATTTTAAAAGTATCAATTTCTCTTAGAAATTTAATAATCTCACAATATATATTGCCTGATGTTTTCCCTAACAGCCCTGATAGCGACAAGTCATGGAATGTTGCTTTCTTCAGTGTCTGGAAAAGCACATTTCTCTGAGTACTATATTTCCTGCAAAGCAGTAAAACATGCTCAACAGTTTCTGGCTGGCTGCAGTGTACACACTTTCCGGTTGGATGCTTTCCTGTTATACTTAAAGTATGATTGAGACCTGTATGTAATGGCACTCTTGCCACTATAGAGCGGGGTTGACGACACGCAATCCAAAACAATAAGCAGCCGAAGGTTTTCAGTCAAAAAATATACAATTTATTAACAACAAAGTATTGACTTAAATAGTCTCAAAATATTATACAGTATTTCGGCGATATGCTTTCCTAACTAAACTATACTTTGTTTGCAGTCCAATTTGCAACACCAATCTCTGTCTGCAATTTGCGGTCGAAAAACTGTTCCGCTCCCCGTCTCATCAGGTCTCCGAGTTACCTCACTTAAATACACACCGGAAGGTACAAGGAAACAGATCATATTTACGATATAAAATTAACAATCATTTCATCAAAAACATATTCACCATGGCAATATAAATCCTTTTCCATCATTACATCATTTATCAAATTATGACTCGAAATAATAACTTTGTGGCTCTAACATACCGGCCCCTAATTGTTGACGCAGTAGCAAAACAATTAATACATTATAATAGAGCCACAAAACAAGCAGTTACTCAAAATGTAACCGTCATCAATATACAATCATTGTCATAGTTCATAGTCCAATGTTTGTGTTTGGTGTGTTTGCATGAATTCAAGAGGAAAAGGGGGGGGGGCATGTGTCTGTGTGTGATACTGGGTGTCAGAGGTTACTAGCACATGACACCTTGTGTTCAATCAACTGCTTCCAGAAGCAGGCAGAGCTTGTCAATTGGTCGCTGTAAGGGGCTACTCTTGGTTTTCACCAAGACACTGCGGACAAGCCCTTTGGACCCTGACAGTGTCTTTATCACCCGGTGCTGTGTTATCCACGATGACGACGAGGTCATTGGGGCGAAGGTTCCGTTTGGGGTTGTGCCATTTGAGTACAAGTCCTCCTTGTGAAAGAGTCCAGGTGGGCCCCCTGGAAATGAAAAGTTTATGATTAAACGTTATTTGTCATCGTTGGAGCCAGTATTTTGATTTGATAAGAAAGGCCACCTAATGGTGACGTCTGTAGTCAACGCACTATAAAGGACTACAATTCCCACGCCGCCTGCGCTGAAGCCACAGTGATGGGCAACCTGTTGGAGAGACGCCGTCGAGGAACAGTTTTAACCATACACATACACAAATCGTACAAGTACCCTTTAAGTTATGAAGTTATAGAAGCCTTACCAAGAAGAAAGAATACCGTCGTTTGTTATTTGATTTGAGTTTTGCCTCTTTGTTTTGAATATTGTAAAGGCCTCTTTTCTTTGTTGCATGTGTAAAAGTTTGTTATTTTATTTTGAGCAAACACATCGCAACATCATCCAAACCATCGGAGGCCGAGTAACTCTTCAACTGTAAGTAATATAAAGGAAAGGAAACGAGTTAGAAGTGTCTGTTTAGGCGTCTAGTGGCTTGATAGAAAAACAAGGAATGAAGCCACGACAATCTTTCTAGTCGGACCCATTAGAGCGTAAAAACTGTAGCTATAAGTATCTGAAATAAATATGTACTGAAAGAATAACTGCATGCATTGTTTCTTATGCGCAATTACTTCATTCTGTCTTTGTGTTTTTCGTCCTGCATTTATTGGGCCCCCCTCAGAAGATAACTGGCCCCAGTCAGAATATAGCATGGTGATGCAGTTGGTCCTCTAACCTGTAGCCTTTGACCTGATGAGGCGTTCTCTGCCGGTTATAAAGGAGCCATGAAAACACAACAACTTCAGTCTAATAAAAAAATAAATACATTTATGTCATCAAGTTTTTTATTGAGCACATTTTAACAAGGCATAAATAAATCAATAAGATATCGTGCAAAGGAAGCATCTTATAAAACTACTTTTAAATGCAGTAAAGAAAAAGCCAATACAAATTAAAACAAGATGAATTGTAATAAAAAAAGGTTGCCCTGCTCTCCTCTGTGTTTCAGTCCCGGTCTCTAAGCCCCGCCTCCAGCCCCTGGTCTCCCTGATGGAGGGCTCCACCTGTCGGGGGGGTCCGGTGCAGCTCACCTGTGATATGTGACTTCAAACAACCAAAAAGTAACATCAAATGCAGGGACGCGGAAAGTCAGTCAGAGTTGGGGGTGCGGGTGGGGGTGCCTCGCAGCGGCGAATCTGTGGCGCTTACACTGCGTTTGCGCTTCAGATGAGGCTCCCTCCGCAGAACGAGGCCCCACGCAGTCTGCGTGATCTGCGTGATCTGCGTGGAGGGAGGGTCCGGTATAATAGCCTCACACTAAATGCAGTCATTTGGTCTTTAGCAGCAGCTTGTGAGAGCAGCGCGTTCATCGGTGTTCGTTGTCATGCTGCCAGCTTGTTGACGGCCTGTGTGTTGATGGGACTTCTCATGCTCCCTAAATGTTTCCTCTGCCTTTCGCCAGTTCTTAAACCGTGCTTTCACAAAACTCCCATCCCTGATCTTGCGCTGACGAGCTTCTTTTCCATAGCAGAGCAACAGAAGAAGCACACTGCATGATCCCTTTCTCTTATCGTGAAGCTCTTTAGAGACTGCTTACACTGAAATGCTAACTCAAACACACTCACAATAAAACTTTTGTATTGATTTGATTAGTGAACTTTTTGGCGTTGCAGTTACAACTCTCCGCCAGCAGGTGGGGGTGCTGCAGCCCCCTCAGCACCCCCCCCCTTCCCACGGCCATGATCAAATGACTAAAGAAACATCAGAGAGAAGCTGAGTTACTGCAAGGAGAGGAGGAAGTACTGAAACATACACAAAGCAACCACTTAGAAAGCAAAAGGACTGAAAGGGGATCAAAACAGACGACTTAGAACGATCACATGAATACAGAACAAGTGTTAAAAAGATGCAAAAAGACTGAAAGTAGATTTGGTGACACAAACAAAGACACCCCCCCTCGCTTGGACCAAGCCAGAATGAAAGAATCTAAATAATTGTCAAATCATCTGAGAAGTACCTTGATGTGAAAGGGATGCACTGGGGACACGTGAAAGATATCCTAAATGATGACGTACAACAACCTCAGACATGGACTGGATCATCCTGGTGGTGGTAATTGTACTGCAGTGGAATGCTAGAAGTTTAATTGCAAATGGACAAGAGTTCAACAAATATATTGACAACCTGGGAGAGAAACCTAAAGTTCCTTGTATTCAGGAAACATGGCTGAAAGCACAACTGGGTTTTATTGTGAAGGGATATCCTGCAGCTAGACGAGATAGGCACTCTGGCAGAGGGGGAGGAGTCGCAACATTCATACAGAGTGGGATAAGTTACAAGGTTATGCATGTAGGTACAGATCATGAAGCAATAGTTATAAGGGTATGGAATGATAGAGGACCTATAGATATAGTGAATTATTATAATGTGGGAAATTAGATCAAAGTGTATTAGAGGATGCTGGGGGTTCACTGCAAGACAAAGTAATATGGTGTGGGGGTTTTAACTCACATAGCTCGCTATGGGGAAGCAGGAGCACAGATGCAAATGGGGCAGTAGTTGAGGAATGTATAGATGACCTCGGGCTAGTGTGCATTAACACTGGAGAAGGAACACGATATAATTGCACGAAGAATATAGAAACAGTACTCGACATTTGTATCTAGTGCTTTAGCAGGTATAAGTACATGGAATGTGGTGAAGCATACTACAGTGGGCAGCGATCATTATCCGGTAATGACTGAAGTTGGGACCAACATAAGGTTTGAAAAGGACAAGAAAAGTCCTAGATGGAAACTGGGAAAGGCTGATTGGGATGCCTTCCAAGTTGTAAGTACGAATAGATGTAAAACACTTCAAGAGGAAAATGATGATGATATAAATAAATGCAATGATGAGCTGGTTAAGGTTATCATTCATTCAGCTAAAGACACAATTCCAGAAAGTGCAGGAGTTAGGCGCACCAAGGGTGTACCCTGGTGGAATGGTGAATGCAGTGAATCCATTACAGACAGGAATAAAGCATTCAGGCAACTCAAACAACTCCATTCTCAGGAAGCTTTGAATCAGGGTGAAAGGGCCCAGGCTGTAGTGAGGAGAACAATAAGAACGCAGAAACGCACTTTTTGGAGGCAATATTGCAATAGTATTGGAAGAGAAGTACATCCAGGATTTGGGCCCGCTGTTTTAATTGTTTTATTGTTATGTTTATTGTTGTTATTTGTAGGGCATTTTCCTAATATTTATTTTAGTTGAAAATATGTTGAAAGATTAGTTTAATATCTTTTTTTTTATTTTGCTATGAAATTCCGAATGAAATTCTGAATGAAAGGCTGCGCGAGAGACTGGTTTTTCGCTGGGTTGAGTCGTGTGGGGTTTTGAGTGAGATGCGGCACAGCCTGTCAGTTTACCTTGCTAGGTTAGTTTGGCTAATATAATTTATATTTATCTGCAACAATGGATATCAGGAAGTGGTTCATGAAAGGAATATGGCAACTCAGCGCCAGATGCAGGCACATTAGAAGACATCAGAGAAATTGACTCTCAAGCCGGCTCTCTCACAAACTCCTGCTCTGTGCGCAAGCAGACTGTGCGCACGCACTCTGCCTCGCTCAATATCTCTCTCTCCACCTCGTCAACAGCCTTATGGCAACCTAAAACCCCTCTGTTTCCGTAACAACAATTCTCGAACATCTAACAGCATCACTTTTTCATTTCTGGGATGAGAATAGGTCATACAGGTCTCAATCATACTTTAAGTATAATAGGAAAGCATCCAACCGGAAAGTGTGTACACTGCAGCCAGCCAGAAACTGTTGAGCATGTTTTACTGCTTTGCAGGAAATATAGTACTCAGATAAATGTGCTTTTCCAGACACCGAAGAAAGCAAAATTCCATGACTTGTCGCTATCAGGGCTGTTAGAGAAAACATCAGGCAATATATATTGTGAGATTATTATGTTTCTAAGAGAAATTGATACATTTAAAAATAGTCTAGAGTTTTGGTTCTTTGTTTTGTTTCTTGTTTTCTGCATAGTCTCTTGTCCACACTCCTGTCCAGTTGGTGGCGGTAATGCACCTACAAGTTGGTTTGCCAACCGCCAATAAACACGAAAAAAGAAGAAGAAGAAAACGAGAGAAGAAGAAGAAGAAAACGAGAGAAGAAGAAGATGCACCTTTAAAGTTCTTTGCAATCCGCCAGAAACCGAGACAGAAACAGAGCCTGAGCACAAGATGGCGAAATACCGAGAGGAGAAGAAGGACAAAAGAAGAGGTGAGTGGATTAAACACATGCAGAGGTTTCATTAAGTGTATTTACACCTCTTAGCTTACAGTTAATCACGAATCAGAAGTTATCTTATTTAACACAACAGCTATAATCTTGGAAGAAAGAAACTCACAAAAAAAACTTTAAAATGTGCAACAAAAATAGTCTCAATCTATCTTTAAATAAAGGCTAAAAGCTACAGTCTAAAAGCTACCGTCTAACAGCTAAAGTCTAACAGCTACAGTCTAACAGCTAACGGCTATCGTCTAACAGCTACAATAATTCCAGTTCGGCTCTGGGGAGTAACAGTTGATTTGTAATGCTCAGCTGACTTTATGTTCGTTATTTATTACACCAGTTGTCTTTAAGACGGTTTGAGTTGTTGTGTTGGTGCTCTTTACCATAGATATGGTTTTAAATGTATGCTCTAACTAGCTTATTAGCATCGCCATTCACCACGACGTAGCATTTTTCCCATTGAAATGAATGGGGTTCTTCAGTTAGCTGCTAACGCTAAGCTAAGCGACGGTTTAGCTCATTAGATAAATAGATATACTTTATTTAAATAATGATTTATCTTAAACTGGGAAATGATTGTGTCCCAGCAGAGGTGTTTTCAGGCATTACACGAGTTAAACATATTTAAAAGATGAAGTAAGATAATAAAAATGAAGCATTAGCAGCAAGTATACACACAGGACACATATCACTAGAGTATCTAAAGAATACACAATATACAGAAAATACTGTATACATGGAGTACATTAAACAGTCTCACTAGCTAATGTTTGCTTTCTGTGTTAACTTAGTGATAGTTTCACACGGATAGCGTTATAACCGTGGTTCAAACATCCATTAATGTCACTTTCTATGAGAATAAAGTCATTTTAATGAATTAAAAGTGAACTAACTGAGCTGTAAGTTGCTACACAGATTATGATGAATTATATCTAAATATTTGTATTATATTAATAATAATTTACACAGAAAACCAAGTTGTTATCGTAATGGTTAAAGTATGCATGTAAGGTTAATAACTATCTGACCTTTCTATCATGTTCTCCTCTGCTTAGCATCACATTGACCACATGGATCCATTTGGACCATGTTTACGTCACAGCAGCATAGATGAGACAAGGCACTGCACGTGGTGTGATTAAACACTACATAGAAGCATCTAGAAATAGAACATATCATTGAATAAACTCTTTGAATTCCTCCTCTTCACTGCTGACAGTTTATGATGAATTATATCTAAATATTTGTATTATATGAATAATGAAGCAGCTCTGTGGTCTTCATCAGGACAGCTGATGAGCAGCATGGAGGAGAAGAAGGAGGCCCCTGGAGCTCAGGTCAGTGTGCACTTCATCACAAGATATTCCTAATTCCAGCGTTTCCGCCAGGCGGGCGTCTTGCCTTCATTTGACGCCCTTATTCAGCTCGGAGCGCCATCTACTAGGGGTGTGACGCAGGGCTCGACATTAAGGACTGCCCGATGGCCCGGGGCCGTCTAGTATCTAGCTCGGGCAAGGAAGCCTCACCTGCTGGGTGCCCCATCGGGCAATCTATCATGCCAGTATCATGCAGCTCGCGGATCCAGTAATGCGTGACCCGACAGTGAAACTAAACATATCTACAACTAGTTACGGTAGTTTGAGAGGTCATTAAAATAGCTACGTGTGATATTCTAACCTGAAGTGTGTGTTTTGTCCGCTCACCGCTGCAGCTGATCTCTCTCTCCCGTCAGATCAGACTTCACTCGCGTTTATGTCCATATCGATCAGATGCAGCTAGTTCTAGCTAATGATAGACTACCTGCTTATTAAAAGACACCTGAACAATAAGTGTCGCTATGCAACCGGGTGAGGCCACAAAGTATAGCGCAGCATTATGCATGTGTTTACATGCCCACCGGAACCCCGAGGCATTACCAACAGATCAACGCACAATCAACCCATCCAGGACATCTCTTTCTCCACATTACGTGTTAGACATTAGAGTTGACTCTTCTTGTCTGTCACATCCTCTTCTTGTCTGTCACATCCTCTTCTTGTCTGTCACATCCTCTTCTTGTCTGTCACATACTCTTCTTGTCTGTCACATCCTCTTCTTGCCTGTCACATACTCTTCTTGTCTGTCACATCCTCTTCTGGTCTGTCACATCCTCTCCCGGGATGTGTTATTCACAATATCAGACAAGTAGATCTTTCAATTGACTTGTCCGGCGGACAATTGATTATTATTCATAAATAATGAAGAGACTATCCAGTTATACATTACGCGGCTGGCAATACATCGAGCTTTCACTCATTTGAAAAGGCATCACCGAACGTGAATATCACCGGTACCAAAAGAAAACGGACTGAAGTGCAAACCCAACTCCCGCTAGCATGTAGCCTCCACCGCTCGCAGAGAGTTCAGACCGAGCCAGAGCTATTACCAACGCCAAGTATCCTCGTGTTGCCATGGTAGCAAAGCGCTACCTGGCTGTGCTGCCTCTGTCCCTAGAGAGGGTGTTCTCCACAGCAGGAGACATGCTAGTGCCAGCAGATCTGCCCTTTCTGCAGCCATGTGGACGAGTTCATCTTTCTTTAGACGACATGAAAACACAACGACAAGCACGTCCTGATGCCAAGCTGCTGCTCAGGAACAGTGCAGTTCAGATGCAGGTTATTTCAGTTCATCCACATGCTGCACCTCAATGTTCATTTCATTAGATTCTGTATTTATTTGAGTGAATATTCAGTTTAATAATAAATTAAAAACTATATATTTTATGTTTTGTGATAATTGTTTCTGCGGTACCGAAAACGTACCGGACTGAACCGTGACCTAAAACCCGAGGTACGTACGGAACCAAAATGTTTGTGAACCGTTACACCCCTACCATATACTGAGACATAAATAAAGCAGCGACTGTATTCGCCATGACACGGACAGTCTGTGGTTTGTACTTGTTTAGCTTCCGCCATATTTGACAACTCCATACGGAAACTCTAATAGGACATTTGACGTCTAGACGGCTGCCCGATTTGCATCGTGCATGCGCGAGTCATGAACTCTCAAATATCTTTATTAAAATATTTTGTATTTGTAAACGCCACTGTGTCAAATGTCCCATTAGAGTTGCCGTATGGAGTTGTCAAATATGGCGGACCATCTCGCACATGCGCACTGCAGATGGGGCAGGGCTGCAGATCGGGTAGTGACACACATTGAAGATGACGTCGCGGCTCCGCCTACACTGCGTTACTATAGTTACTGCCCCAGTTCCTAAACTGTATTGGAAACGCAGCATAAAGTGAGCCTGGCCTACCAAGGCCTAACTATACCGTGCTAAGCAGTGCGAGGCCCTGCAGTGGAAATGCGCCATAAGTGGATGTCATTGAAGACCTTTCCAAGAGCGGTCTCAGTGCTGTGGTTTGGACGAAAGCCTGGCTGGAACACATCCAAACAGTTATTTACATGCAAGAAATTACTCAACTGTTGAAAAACTACTTGTTCAATGATCTTACCTGGAAATGGGAGGTTTGATATGGGCCTGTAATTGGTCATTACTGAAGCATCTAGATTATTCTTTTTTAAGAGCGGTTTAATGACTGCAGTTTTCAGGGCCTGTGGAAAAACACCTGAGTGAAGAGACTTGTTTACTATGTGAAGTAGATCTGAGGCCATGCAAGGAAAAGCATCTTTGAAAAACCCTGTTGGAATAATATCAAGGCAGCAGGAGGAGGACTTCAGAAGTTGAATAATGTCCTCCAGGTTTCTATCATTAATCTGATGGAACTGTGTCATGGTGTCTGAATTGATGTTAGGTGGACACGGAGACAACACATCTGCTGTACCTGATGCAGAGGCACTGACTGCTGGTCTGGTGTTCTGAGTGGGGGATACTGACACTGGGGGGTTAGTTAGTCTGTCCACGGTAGCATTGTTTTTGTTTTTGGCAACTTTCCGTGAAACATAATCAAGAGGCCTCGAGAAATTCATGACAGTACCTTGTGTATGTCCTTAGTGTGTCCACGTTGTTGCTCAATGTGCACAGGTTTGTGAGAATGATGGATGGAAGTGGTGGCCGGCTGAAATGTCCGTAAAATGAAGTGCAAGTTTGAAATGTATCTCAAATAATGTATGTATTTCCCCACATAAACATAACAGTCTGCAATGAAACGGCCGTCTCCTGGGCGCTCCACTTCCTACTTTCTCCTGCGAACGAGAGACTTTCTCTCTTTTTTTTTTCTTTCATTTCCCTCGAGGTGCTTCGTACAATACAAATGCAAATATTCTATTTTAAAAAGTAAAGTCCTTTCGAGTCATCTGTCTCAAGCCTAAGTCTCAGGTCATGAATACCAAGTCAAAGTCAAGTCGAGTCTTTTATCAATGTTAGTCAAGCAAGTCTCAAGTCAAAAAATAGGCAAGTCAAGTCATGTGACTCGAGTCCCCCACCTCTGGTATGGTTAGAATATTGCTGTATTACTGTATCAAATATAATAAAGACAAACAGTTGATAAGTAGTATTTTGTTAACTCAAGGTTTATATTAAGTGAGTTTTTATTGTGTTAACTTGTGTATTTATGCTTTTTAGATTGACTTTCTCTCTTTCTCTGTCCGTCTGCTCTAGAAACCGAAAGGAAGAGAGAGACGTCACAGCTGTCAGCAATGTGACAAATCCTTTACTGCATCTGGAACTTTAAAGCGCCACCTGCGTATTCACACAGGAGAAAAACCGTACAGCTGTGAAGAGTGTGGGAAAACTTTCACTACATCAAGTAATCTCAAAACACATCACCGTATTCACACTGGAGAAAAACTTTACAGCTGTGAAGAGTGTGGGACAACTTTCACTAAATCAAGTCATCTCAAAAGACATCACCGTATTCACACTGGAGAAAAACCTTACAGCTGTGAAGAGTGTGGGACAACTTTCACTACATCAAGTAATCTCAAAACACATCAACGTATTCACACTGGAGAAAAACCGTACAGCTGTGAAGAGTGTGGGAAAACGTTCACTACATCAGGTGATCTCAAAACACATCACCGTATTCACACTGGAGAAAAACCTTACTGGTGTGAAGAGTGTGGGAAAACGTTCACTACATCAGGTGCTCTCAAAACACATCACCGTATTCACACTGGAGAAAAACCTTACTGGTGTGAAGAGTGTGGGAAAACGTTCACTACATCAGGTGCTCTCAAATCACATCTTCGTGTTCACTCAGGAGAAAAACCATAGTGGGTTTCAGAGTGTAGGAGCCGCAATTAAGCATATTTAGTTTTTTTCACAGTTTACAATAAACAATTCCCATCTATTGGCCTTGTGTTGGGTAATCCTTTTTTCCATTACAGATCGCATCCCAACAGCGCCATCTGTTGACGTAACGTCAGAATTGACAGGCATAATGTTCACTGTTCCTTTGAGTTTCGTTTTCTGTCCGTCTGTCGACAGCGTGCGGTTTTATTGCGTTACATACCAAGGTTTAAGTACACTGTGTCAATAGTTGTAGTGTGAGCATCGTCTGGGCTGGCCGTCTGGTAGAATCGGTATGCTCTTCCTCCTGTGTCCACTTCCTCTCCTGTCACCTATGACCCCTTTTATACACCCCACCACCAAGTGTTCAACATAACATTCAGGGTGTCCCGCGGGGTCTTAAAAAGTATTAAAAGTTGATAAATTTAGCGAAAATTAAGGCTATTAAAAAGTATTAAACGGCATTTTCCAAGGTATTAAGAAGGTCCACAGCAACGACAACATGAAACACCCTTTCATTTACTGCAACGACATGTCGGGAAACCCCCTCAAGGTGTCAGGCTGAGAGGCTCTGATACCTCATTCACACCAACGGTGTTTCAGGGCCGGTTCGGAGCTGGAGCTTGAAAAGCACCGGGTTTTCCTTTTCACACCGCAGTGGAGCAGCCTCTTGGCTCCGGAATCCGGTTCGTTTCAAGCACCAAACAATTGTCCGGCCAGAGCAAAAGCACCGCATACGTCACGCTTACGTCGAGGCGGGGGCAGAGACAGATCAACTCCTGAACAACAACAACAAGCCCGCGTTTTATCCAGTTTGTACACAACGATGGAGAAACTTAACAAGAGTTTCCGTGTTTCTGCCATAGACTGTATATATAAAGGTTTCTGCTCATGGTGAAGCAACGTGTCTGCGTGTTAAGGTGGAACCTGATCATTCACGTTGATCACCTCATTATAAATCTATAAAACTATAAATATTAAACTTTACTTCACGTGTTCATTTGAGAACAGCTGTTACATTCCTGGGTGAAGGTTACAGTTCATTTAAATGAAAGATACAACGTTACTCCACACTCATGGTTCAGTCCAACTTAAGAAATAAGACCGACCTCGGAAGCAGTTTTGTTTTAAAAAAACCTTTATTGACACGAGTACACTTTTTTTAAGAATATAACTAAACCACAGAAATGACTGCGGAAAAGCTGCAGATAGAGCCATAAGAAATGAATGCAACTGATTTCATCCGCGCGGTTTGGCTTTATGAAGCAGGCACGCAAACGGTTACGCCATGACGCAAACGATGAGGCAACGACGCATTAGCAGTCGGACTCTGGGCGGTGTGAAAAGAGCCAGAGCTAAGCCGAAGAACTGGGTCTGAAACTGAAAAGCTCTAGGACGGAGCTTGAACCGGAGTTGCGTTGGTGTGAAAGAGGTAAAGGTGGCCCCATGCATAGCGTGCCATAAAATGCTGCTTCTTATTTTAAGTTTCGTTGCTCCGCTCGGTGGGGGGGGGGGTATACCTGAGAGATATACAGCAGGAGAACACGCCGTCCACCGCGGAGAATAAACAGAAGGGCAACCATGCTCCGGGGTCTTCTTCGCTGCTTTTGGTGTATTTTGTGGCGGCAGCAGCGCCACTTACAGGCCTGGCATATGTACTACAGCGTTTCCAGCGGTCTAGTGTGAACGGACGCGTTAATGAATCGAATGCGTGTGAACGGAAGACTTTTTTTGCGTTTGCGTTTGACTGTATGCGTCCTCGTGGGGCCGGGGTCTAAGCCAAACTATATCCGGTCACAGAGATCTGCTATTTTAAAGTAAGGTCAACACATATCGACCCTAAACATAGTCTATATTAAGAACGAGAAAAAAGTCTTAACATATATATCATTTTTTGTAAACATATGACAAATGTGTGAGGGTGATGACGTCAGAGCATCGTCCTATGTGCCGGGCTTAGCCCCGGACAGCCCCAGCCCAATGGAACCCCTGGGTATTTGTGAGGGAGCTCCTATATGGCATTACCCCGCTGAAGCTCACCAAAGTTTAATATATTTCATAGTTCAAAGTTTTGTCAATTGTTTTGTTAATTGGTCAAATACTGGTTTCTACTGGTTTCTGAGGAGTTCTACTGGAATGAAAGAGCACAGAAGCAGCAAAGCAGCATGCTGCATGAACCCTGACCTTCACAGAGAGGGTGAAGTTCATGTGGAGAGGAGGCTAGTCTGTCTGCACTCTGTTTAGCTAATCAATATAGGACATGTGAGGTAAAGTGTGTCGCCAATGTAACCGGTTAGAACTGGAAGTTGCGATGAGGTCTTAAAATGTATGGAAAGGGTCTTAAAGGTATTAAATCTGACTTCAGGATTCCTGCATAGACCCTGATATTGCACTATTCATATAAATAAGGTAAACTGAGACGCCAGCAACAGCCATAAAATGGCTCCTACAAAGAGTGTGGGAAAACCTTTTCTTAAAGTCTTCACCTTAAAGTCCATGAGCGAGTTTCACTGTTCATTATCTGCTTCATGTATCTGGAACATATTTACGATGTTTTCAGTTTGATTCTATTCTCTTGTTGAAATGATCAGACTACCACAAATAAAATGGCCTTAGAAACAGACCAGCCGGTCCTCCTACAAAACACGACCAAAGAGGTCGATTGTTTAAGCCCCTTAGATTACGACCCATAGCCACGTTTTAAAGTGTGGTCGTGTGAGAAACAACATGCTCCCGTTTATTCACAAATAACCCTCTCTGGAAAATCCTACATTGTGGAATAGTTTGGCATTAAAACGCTTTTTGATTAGCTTTCTGGAGAGAAGTGTATATTGTACTCTGAGAATCCACGTCCAGTGGATGTGTAGGATCTACAGTGTGATAGATATCACGAAGATGATCTGAGGTCTCGCCAGGATAACGTGTGTGCAGCTTCCATGTAAAATTAGCGTGGGTGAAAACAGTTTTTCCGGTCTCGAAGTTTTCACAATAAGACCGGATATATTCCCTCACTGTCAAATGAGTAGACGGTGATATCTGCATTACTCGTGCACTAACACACATCAGTGTATCCTTGTTCATTACACAACACTGATTGGTTTAAATGGTGTGCAATGCTTTTGTGTTTTTAACCTTCGATTCAGAGAAACAAATAGGAGGTTTGACACGACAGTTTCCGAAGGCACTACACTACCCAGAATACCCAGCTATCGTTTGGGACTACAACATCCGCCTTGCTTTACAAGTGATTAGTCATCAAGCCCTGTGATTGGATGGTGGAGTGGCAGTGCGGCAAGGTTACGCTGAGCTCGACAGCTCTTTGAAATGGAATGGAGCCACGGCAGACTTTCCAAACTGGAATGGGACAGCACATGTTGCAAATATGGCAGAATCCATCGATCATCTTAAGATAGATACTTTATTGATCCCAAGCTGCGAAATGTTTTTGTTACAGCAGCATGCTACTTTGTTCTACTCCACTTCGATTCAGAGGTTAACCTGGTGTTTTTACTGCACTACATGTATTTTAGTTCCTCTGCAGATTCTGATTAACGATGTGAAATATAAACAACCCTTAAAGCAGACTTTAGTTCCACCTGACTCAAAGTCAGGGAAGGTGATTGTCAAGTGCCAAAATAAACTATGCAATAGATTGGACGTTAAGTACTTTGTCAGACTTCATATTTATCTGTGGATAACCCCAACGTGTTTTCCTTATTCAAGAAGACCTTAACTTAAAGTATTCTTTAATGTTTAAATAAAGCCCAGTTGGTCTGTTTTGCACTTCCTCCTGTTGATATCTTTGGACGTCCTGCACCAACTGTTTTATTGTAGAGATCACTACAGTATCTTCTTGATATGTTCTATTGTGTATACACATCGACTGGACGTGGATTCTAAAAGTACAATCTACACTTCTCGCTAGGAATCTAATCAGAAAGCGTTTTAATGCCAAACTATCCTACAGTTTAGGATTTTCCAGAGAGGGTTCTTTGTGAATAAACGTCCATCTGTGACGTTTGCATTCAACGGGAGCAGCACGTATTAAGCGCCTGAACAATCGGCATAAGTGGTCGTATGAGTTGGAGGACTTGTTGAAACGGACTCGTCACCCTGCATAGTTGTTGTGTTTTGCAGCATATTATAAACATCCCCTTATCTTCAAATACCCAGGTTGTGTAGTGATGTATTTGAGGTGTACTGTCCACATCGCAGACCTGAAGTCGTGCAGTCGATGGATGCGAAGTGTACAGGACCTTGGTCTCTGAGACTCCGAAAAGCCTTTCTCGCCTACCTGTCCACTTTGCAGACCTGAGATCCTGCAGTCATTTCTCAAAGATGGTGTGGCATACAGGGAGGTGCAATCTCCTGATAGGATAGGACTGTATTATAGTGGACACTGGAGGAAGTGATCATTATCCAGTGCTTCCTAAAGTGAATAATAATGTATAGATGCAGGAAGGAGGTGAGATAACCAGGAGGTGCTTTGCTAAAGCTGATTGGGGGAATGTAGGATATGGTGTGAGGAGTCGGTACACCTGCTAACATCAGAGGGAAGCACAGAGGTCATCACAAGCCACATAACGCAACATATACTATAGAAGGCAGGTATGTGAGGAAGGACACTTGAGAGAGAGCATGGAGAGAGTTGTGTTCTACCATTGGCAGAGGAGTAACACCAGGTGATGTCTGGTCCATGTTTCAGCAGATGAGTGGGGAAAGGAATCCATTAGAATGCCAGCTTTGGTTGATGGGGAGAGGCTGGCAGTGACGGATAAAGAGAAGGCAGGTATGTGAGGAAGGACGCTTGCAGCAGTACATAGTGGGGAGCATCTCAGTGATATCCAGAGGCAGCAAACACAGCAGTTGCTAGCAGAGAATGAAAAGGTGAAGGAGGAGAGACAGGATGATAGGTCAGTTCTGGATGTGGAATTAGTGAGAGTGAGTAATGACGTGGGGAAACATTGAGAATGAAAGAGATAGTGGCAATAGTGTACGTTGACATTGAAAGGCGTATGACTCTGTGTGGAGGAGGGGCTACTGATCACATGGAGGAGGGGCTACTGATCACATGGAGGAGGGGCTACTGACCACATGGAGGAGGGGCTACTGATCACATGGAGGGCTACATGGAGGGGCTACTGATCACATGGAGGAGGGGCTACTGATCACATGGAGGAGGGGCTACTGATCACATGGAGGAGAATGGGTATTGGAGGGAGAATGATCAATGGGGTAAGGGCCTTTTGAACAGACGGGACGTTTAGAGGAAAGGTTGGAGCAGATGTTTCCAGTTATTTAGAAATAGAAAACGGTATCCCCCGAGGGAGTGCAGTCAGTCCAATATTATTAACATCATGATTAATGACATGTTGACATGCTGAGACTCATGCATCCAATGGGCTCTACACGCAGAGGATGGGGCTCTGTGGATGAGGGGAAGACGTGCCCCATACGTGATGGAGAAGCTGGAGCGACTAAAGAAGTGGAGAGGTGGTCATATAACTGGATTCAAAATGTCAGAGAGCAAGTCATGCTACATGGTATTTACAAACAAACGCAAGACTGATGGCCAACAGCCAACACTCTATGATCGTCCAATGACAAAGCTGAATGAGTTCAAATACCTAGGACTGTGGTCTGATAGCAAGCACACATGGGAAATGCATATTAATCAAGTGGAGACACAATGCTAAAAGTATTAAATGTATTGCGAGCTGTAGCTGGATGCAGCTGGGGCGCAGACAAACAAGCATTAGTAGACATGTACAGATCCATGATGAGGTCCACAACAGACTGTGGTTGCATAGCGTTTGGAGCAGCAGCAAAACATCACTTACAAACTGAGAGACTGCAATATAAAGCCTTGAGGTGTGTATTGGAGCGATAAGTCAACTGTTAGCTTATCGCGACAGGCCTCTGCACACAATGAAACAGTGGAGACAAACATGTGCTTGGCTTTCATTAGTGAATGAAACTGAGAGCCCTTTATAGTCTGTGTCCAATATTGTGTATTTGTATATATTGTATATATATATATATATGCTAAGGTCCCGCTGCTGACACCATAGCAGTCATTTAGTGCGCATATATGTAATTAAATATCAAAATCTCACTCCAGCCAGGGACCCACAGCTAGCAACCCTGGTTAGCTTCAGAGCTAGCAGTCTGTGTTGTAAACAAAGACAGGACGAGCTGGAAATGAAACAAACGATACTTAGAAACTGGTTAAAAGTTTCTGATGGAAGGAAACGACCTCTTCTCTCTTTGAATGTGGTTTATACCTTTCAGGTAACAGCAACAGTTAAAGCCTGACAATGAACCGTTTGGCTGCACCCGCACTGCGAGGGGGCCAAGTTCCCATCAGCAGAAACACGTGGGTTTGCTATCCTGGCTCCAAGATGGTGGAACGAGCTCCCATTGACATCAGGACAGCAGAAAGCTCACACCCCTTCCAGACTGAAACTCATCTCTCTGGACTCCACCTCCAGCCATAGAACTACGAACAAAGCACGTATATACTAACAAAGGAATGCATATGTTTAATAAGATGAGAGAAGAGTTACACATCATGTGAAACTAAAACTGGTATATTTAAGCAATAGCTCACGACAGGCCGTGGTATATGCTCATTTTATCACAGCTAAGGGGCGTGGTTCGGCCCGACGCGAAGCGGAACCCCCTTAAGAGACGCGATGTGAGCTATTGCTTTTATAAAACGGTTACCAAGTGTGGCAATATGAAAAAAAAATACACACTCTAATTTAAATAGTTTTTATTAGTAAATAATGATGTTCAAAATAAAATAGTCCCTCCGTTGCCTTCTGCGCGAAACATAGTGCGAGGTGGTTGCTATGCAACAACACTAACAGCTAGCGAACATATTAGACAGAGAGCGTTGATCCATTATTTGGCTATTTATTTACATTCATTTGTATGTTGCCGTTTATTGTGCACCCACTGAAAACCTGTCCAGCACCAGTAGCATGGCTTACGTGGTTACTTGTTGAGGTTGTCCTAGGCTCTTGCTCGGCGTGGTGAGAATATTGCTCCACTTTCTCCGGTCCCCGAGATTCGGCTTCCAGCAGCTCTGGAGAGAGCTTTCGCACCTGTGGCCACTAACGGTCATAATTTCTCTGCTTTGTTTCAAGACCCGCATCAGAAAGCTTTTGAATGGTGGTCCTTCTCCAGTTGGTCTACCTGCTCTTCACGTAGCTCTGCATGTTGTCGTTTAGGTTCTGGAGATAGGCACTCCTCAATCCACTCTTCCATAGTAAGACCTCCCCGGAGGTCGAAGTTAATCTTAAATGTTTCCATCTTATGCTTTGTAAGTTTGTTCCGTAACGGAAGAAATGTAAATATATTTAGAAAACTGACAAGTCAAATCAAGCAATCTGATTGGCCGATAGTGTTTTTGCGGACCTCTTTGATTACAGATTTGAAAACATCGTTGCTTGCTTTAAAAGTAGCACACTTCATGATGTCAAACCTTGGAAAGTATCTAGATATCCTTGCCCTAATGCCAAAGGAACTGCACACTGAATATGTTTTGCCGTTTGATATCTATGTCTGGACCGCTGCGTAAAAAGGAGGGTTTCTGCCCCGTTACTTCTCCGCTGCTTTCTTGTTCAAGCAGTTTGCTTTTCAGCCCAACGGTATACTGTTTTACTCAGACGCGGAGGGATACTGACTTGTTGTGAAAAGTAATTTACAATTATACCCGTGGTATACGCTCAGTATATCACGGCTAAGAACCAATCAGATTGCTTGATTTGACTTGTCCGTTTTATAACTACATATATATAATCAATGAGTGAATGTGTCTTTCAGACGCCCCTTGATTACATGATGGTTATTAAGTCACCTCAATATATTTCTGTTTTCTTTCTGCTGATTCTCTGTCATTGAGGTGAGAGTTATCACGATGCGGGGAAAAACGGGACCAGTTCAAACAGGGAGACCTGGCAATATTGTACAAGTAGTTAATAATAATAAAAGACATTAAGAAAAAGGCCATTTTAAACAGTCATTATAAAGCAACACAATCTACCTGCATTGCATTACTCTAAACGTGTAATAACGTGCTTTAACCAGTAGGTGGTTTGGGTTAAAAAGCTGTCAAGTTTACAGTGTTAACAAAATAAAATATACTGCTGTTTCTGGTTTAGTTACGACGGATATATTTAGCTATTGTTTTGATATTTGTAACACAAAAGCGATGGAAAAACCCCACAGCGACACAGAAAAGATGGTCTTAACATGACCCAGCGGTCTATAGTTAATAAAAAACAATAATGTGAAAACAAAATATTACTAACTTTATTGTGAAATTCAAACTGAACGGTAAAAGAATAGTCTCCGGTCTATAGAGAGGCGAAGTCCCTCCCCTTCCGGGAGCCTCCATGGGACCCCGGAAGCGGAAAATTATACATTGAAGTCAATGGAGAGAGAAAAGTTATCTTTTGATCCCGTTTGAATTGTGCCACGAATGACACATATGATGTTTGTCAATTTAAAAGAATATTTTGCAAGTCAAAAAAATAAAAATGTGTCGTAAAACTGTGAAGTTACACATTTCTTTGTGTGAAACCGCTCAGTGAACTACAGGCCTCTGGTCTCGCACAATACGCGCCACCATCACAAAGACGGCCGTCACGTTGGCACATTTCACCTGTTTCTTTCAGAATGAGAATAAAAGTATAAAACGAGGTGAACATCACTACAAGTCTGGACACGTTGAGAGCTGAACATACACGAAAGGGGAGTTAGTCGGTTCTGTAAGAGCAGCGGGACCGGCTTTACAAGGTTTCGGTGAGTAATATGAGTGCAATGTGTAACGTTAATGTCAGCTAGCTAACATTAGCTAACAAGGTACACTAATGTGTTTTGTTTCAGTAACTAGTTTTCTCCTTAAGAACTTCGTGGTCTCTGTGTATGCTGTAATAATAAAATAATAATAATTAATTCCTTACATTTATTATAGCGCTTTTCCAGTGCTCAAAGCGCTTTACAAATAAGTACACATTAGTATCATACATGTACTGTGGACAATACCCACAGGAGCAAATCCGGGTGAAGTGTCTTGCCCAAGGACACAACGGCCTGACGCAGTGGCGGCAGGAGCGGGTTCCTGGAGTTCCCCAGCACCCCCCTTGATCTGATGATCAGATGCACAGACCACTGCACCACCCGTCCCACATGAACTCCCGTGTTTTGTTTTAGTTGCTCTTCAGATTGAAGCTGCCAGTTTCATATTGACTATACTGTATGTGTGATCTCCTTTTACATCTCGTTGTGTCATTTGAGTCTATTTGCTGTGTGTAGATTCAAGGGTTTTGGTTATCTTGTCAATTTGTTTGGTTATCCAGGCACAGCTGTGTGTGACTCCCTCGGGTGCACTGGTATGTGTTTTCCTAATGTAGAGAGCGTTGATTTAATTAATAAACTACACACTGAGTCTAGATCCTGACCAAATCCTTTTTTTTGTTGATCAAATGTTTTTCAAAAATGTATTCATACACATTTAGAAAAATACAATGTACAATCACAACCAATACAGAAAAAACAAACAACAACAACAATCAGACAAGAGGACAAAACTATGGAAAAATAACCCCTCCCACCCCCGGATCCGGACCATCCTTGTATTATTGCTCATTCAATCTATTATAGCATGCTAACAAATGGTACTCACTTTATTTGTACAGATCTGCATGGGAGACGATGGCGCGATGCAGAGCGCTGTCTGTGATTGTGCACGGGGGATGTTCAAATGCAGCCACGCTGCAGCATTGGCAATATGTGCCATGTGGCAGATCAGCTCCACAGATGTTGAGTGCCAGTGGAGGAAGCCTGGCACTTCCAAAGTAGTCCGGCCGGTGTCTCAACTTTACCAACAGCGAGAGGAGACATACAACCCACTGGCCAGAGACATCGCCACTGAGGATGTAGACTGGTTCAGGTCTGCACTGAGGGGCGCACAGTGTGGCATGGCATGGCTTTTGTCACCTGAGCCAGAGCCGCAGCCTCATTGTCAGGCCATTGTCACCTGAGCCAGAGCCGCAGCCTCATTGTCAGGCCATTGTCACCGTGCCGGAGCTGGTGAAGGGGCATGGGGGTCGGGGGCTTGAGGCAATTCTTGCCTCAATGCGACTGAGCAGAGACCAGCAAGCTGCCATCCAGACAGCCACCGTAGGACAGCGGACAAATCCTCAGTGGCAGTTTAACAGAAAAGGCAGGTTGACAGCCAGCAAGTTTGGTGCTGTGCTGCGGTCGGGACTTTCATCCACTCCATGCGCGTCCCTCATGAAGAGGGTGCTTGAGGGGTACAACTTGGACGGAGTCATGGCTGTCAACTGGGGGGTTGTAAAAGAGGCCGAAGGGGTGAAGGCTTTTGTGCAGGCCTATCGGGTGACAGTCTTCGGGTCTGGTCTCTTTGTGAGTGAGTCGGTGTTTTGGGAGCATCACCCGATGGACTTGTGCAGCCATCTGCCCTGCTGGAGGTGAAGTATCCACACAGCCAGAGGAACATGACCATCGCGGAGGCAGTCCAGTTACCATCCTTCTGTCTCCGTGAGGAGGGTGGGTCTTATGTTCTCAAGGAGAATCACCCACACTGGCACCAGGTCCAAGGGCAGCTGCACATCACAGACCGGAGTCTCTGCTACTTTGTTGTGTGGACCACGAAGGAGGCGATCATCATCCCCATCCCCAAAGACCCTGCATGGCATGGAAATCTCCTCCTCCTGGAGAACTTCTACACCCAGCATATGCTCCCTGTGTTGGCCAGTAGAGAGGAGGACATTTAAATAAACATACTCTTAACACCCTCAGACTCTGCGTTGTGTTCCGTATGTGTGATGGGTGTTATGCAGAGGGGAGGAAAACAGGACACAGCAGATTGGGATTGTGGTGGAGACGCTGAGCAGTTATTTAATTGTTGCATGTAATTATTATTATACTGTGTGCTTCTTAGTTATTCCATCTTTTGCTGTAACATGGATCTGTATGTAACTCTATATTTAAATCTCTACGGACTGATTTCAGTGGGATGGCAAGTTCCTATCTTTAAACATTTATTAGTTTTTTCTCAGAACAGATTTGATTTTCTCAAGTTAATTTAACTTTGGGACCATGTAAGGTCATTATTAAAAAGCTACAATCAATTTGCAGAGGGGAGGAAAACAGGACACAGCAGATTGGGATTGTGGTGGAGACGCTGAGCAGTTATTTCATTGTTGCATGTAATTATTATTATACAGCGTGCTTCTTAGTTATTCCGTCTTTTGCTGTAACATGGATCTGTATGTAACTCTATTCACTTGTTATCTACCACACTTCCTTCTACATCATACACCATCATTATACATGATGGTGTATATAGGATATATATATATATATTTGTATACATATCTGTAAATTGTATAATTGTATTTAAACGTCTTTTTGATCTCTCTGTCTATAAACACAAACTGAGTAAGATTGACAATAATGTTGACTTTGAAAAATAGTTGCCTGTTGGAGAAATGAATCCAAATGAAACGTTGGACTGAACTACAACTACGCCTTTAAATCTCTACGGACTGATTTCAGTGGGATGGCAAGTTCCTATCTTTAAACATTTATTAGTTTTTTCTCAGAACAGATTTGATTTTCTGAAGTTAATTTAACTTTGCGACCATGTAAGGTCATTATTAAAAAGTTACAATCAATTTGTTTAGGGTTGACTAAAATAATGAAAAACATTCATTAGGATGATTTACTGAGAGAATAAGAAACTCAATGATGCTCGACTCACCTGTTCCTTTTTATAAAGTGAAACAGTTGAAACGATAGATTTTAGTAAACTTAAAAACAACCTTCTCCAAAAGCTATCAAGGAATATACCGAATACTTGTTTTAGAACTTTATTACATATTTGTATATAGTTTGAATGATCCATAGTTGACAGAAGCTTGTGTTTACACTGACCTGTTACTCATAGTAATGTCTTTGTAACTTCAGTAAACCACGACCTCACTCATTTCTTTCATTGATCACGGTTCAGTAAACTAAGTGACACATGAACCGGTTTGAAAACAGCTAAGCTCCCTTTCTCTTTTGTCCATACACTTGGCCCTTTCTCTTTTCCATGTGAAAAATGGCAGCTGCATATTCTGCTTTTCTCATCTGGCTCCCTGTCTGCTCGTCTACAATGAGAAAATGATATGCTACATGGATGTCGGTGCAGTCCACGATCATTGTGCAGTTGAAGGCAGAATGAATGTATTATTGACTCCGAATGAAGCACAACTTCATGTCATACAATACATTGACTTTATTTGTAATTGTGTAAAAACATATGAGCATTGGTTAGCAAGCAGGACCTGCAGGAACAGAGCACGGTGATGGATGGAGCTGGGAAGAGAGAAGAATAAAGGAAACAGATCAACTTTATTATCGGATATTAAAAATTCAATTTCAAAACAAGTTGCCGCTCCTACAGTTTTCTAGTATGTAAAGATGATTTCACATGACCTATGCAAAATATCACACTCAATACATGTGTGTCTCTGGGGGGTGCATTGTGCCTTTGATGTATATAAATAATATACCATAACCAAATACTATTACGTACAGTGGAAGTCAGGTTGCCAGAGCAGGTCAGTGTGCATGTTCCTCAGGGTCTCAGCAGTTACAGGTGAGGGAAAGGAAATAAAAGAGAAAAAGGTCAGTAACACTTTGAATAATTATCTCTTCTAGTAATGTTCTCTCAGTAATCACTCAACTACTGTCTTTCCAACACACAGATTGACCCTCACTGTCATCACGATGAAACACGTCCAGAAGAATGTCATGCAAAGCTGCCTGCCTTCGACTCTCCCTGACTGCTTCCTTAGCACCTGGTGGAGGGGGCGATAGGCTACTCTTCAAATGTTTCACGAAATACTTACCATCATGACTACTCTTACTGTTTAACATGTTGGTTTACTTCAGGCTACTAAAAATGACAAGGCCAAGTAATGTAATGCTAACTAACGTGCTCGCTACTAGCTAGGTAGCTAACTTGACTATGTTCCATGCAAAACATGTGTATTACCTGATAGGTTTGGTCCAACGACTCCTGGTCCTTTCATCAGACGGGAATTGATAGAACGAGCAAGTGGTATGATCACAACCTGGTACAAAGCACACAGGCATCTTGTAAAAGTGAATTTATTTTTAGCAATCTCTTATTTATTGGAGGGAATAAATCAGTTATGAGATCTTCTTCGCTTTAATTACGAGTCGCAACCACTTGGAGCATTATCGCCTGTGACATCACATACGCGACCCAGAATGGGATTTGGGATTTGTAGTCGCGTATTTTTCAGTCTTATATTTCAGCAGTTTTACGACAAAATGTGACTTTTTTGACATGGAACTTATTGTTTAAGATTGACAAACATCATATGTGTAGTTCATGGCACAATTCAAACGGGATCAAAAGATACGTTTTCTCTCTCCATTGAATTCAATGTAAATGTTTCGCTTCCGGGGTCCCATGGGCCGGAAGTAGATAGTCGTTACTTCGCCTCTCTATAAGGGCAAAGAGGCGGAGCCGAGGCGCGACCTGCTGCCTCCGAACTGGAAGTAAACAGAGCTAGCTCAGGCTAAGAAGCTAAGCTAACATGAAATACATGCATACCAAGTTACTGCTAACAGTATAGTTCCCCTATATAAACGTTACATTCATAATCAAATGAGACAATCTGCAAGAGAATTAGCTATATTTTGTTATTCTTAATGCTTGTCATTCACACGTTGAGAAAAGACGGACTCCACCGCCCGGAGCTAACGGAGCCGCAGTGGGCTAGCTCCGGGACGCCGGCTGGAGCTAGCCCCCTGCGGCTCCGTTAGCTCCGGCGGCCACCACTGGGATAATTGGGTCCCCTATTAACATTTGCTCCCGTTTAGCATTATGGGCGTCATAGCCATAGACTATAAAAGTCTTACCCAAGGCTGAATCATAAACTAAAATGTATATGTATTAGGTTTGTCAGTCGATTAAAATATTTAATCGCGATTAATCGCACATTTTTGATCTGTTCCAAATGTTCCTTAGAGTTATATTTTTCAAGTTTGTAATACTCTTATCAACATATGAGTGGACAAATATGCTTTATGCTAATGTTTATTATCATTTAAACAATGACACATATTCTCATGAATATTAAACACAACAACCTCTGTATGCATAAAGAGTTACGTCCTTAGCTGGTTAATAAGTAACAAGCTAAGCTACCAAGCACACAAACACCTGCGAACGGGGTTAACATGTATAATATTATCATGTTAGTCTTCTTGGAAGTTCTGTTAGTACATTCAAGCGCACAGCACGACATTTTAATTGTCTGGTATTTGTAACAATATTCCCTAAAAGGCACAATAACCACGAACACGGCTAAAGCTAAAGGGTCGTGTGTGTGTGATGGAGTGTTGGAGCTATGTGCAACTCAAGGCATATGCTCGAACGGGAGCTGCCTGGACGCTGCAATCATGTTGTGCGCACTATCCGTGCTGAGTGTGCTGACTTCTCGTACAATGTCCCACTGTCTGCTTCCTGCATAAAGTCAAGTGCTCGGCGCAGTTGTGGCGAAATATATATATATATATATATATATATATATCGAAATATATATATATATATATATATACATATATACATACATACACACACACCCTCCCGGTCCTCCCGATGGCCAGTCGGTGCCTGCCGGTGAGCGTGGAAGTGTGGTCTGTTGCAAGCGGGCAGCAGGAGCGGGGCTGTCAGCATCAGCTTGTAGATGGTATTTTAAACTCGATGCGCTCTGAAACTATGGGGCGTCCGAGGAAAAAAAATACACATGCGTTAATCGCGTTGAAATAATTAGTGGCGTTAATTTTCTTTCGCGTCAACGCGTTAACGCAAAAAAAAGTTTAAAGGGAAAAACCTCAGGGAGAGCAACAGAGGAGGGATCCCTCATTTATCAACTTTTAATACTTTTTAAGACCCCGCGGACACCCTGAATGTTATTTTGAACACTTGGTGGTGGGCTGTATAAAAGAGGTCATAGGTGACAGGAGAGGAAGTGGACACAGGAGGAAGAGCATACAGATTCTACCAGACGGCCAGCCCAGACGATGCTCATACTACAACTATTGACCCAGTGTACTTAAACCTTGGTATGTAAAGCAATAAAACAGCGCGCAGACGGACAGAAAACGAAACTCAAAGGAACAGTGAATATTATGCCTGTCAATTCTGACGTTACGTCAACAGATGGCGCTGTTGGGATGGGATCTGTAATGGAAAAAAGGATTACCCAACACAAGGCCAATAGATGGGAATTGTTTATTGTAAACTGTGAAAAAAACTAAATATGCTTAATTGCGGCTCCTACACTCTTAAACCCACTATGGTTTTTCTCCAGAGTGAACACGAAGATGTGATTTGAGACTACTTGGTTGAGTGAAAGTTTTCCCACACTCTTCACACCAGTACGGTTTTTCTCCAGTGTGAATACGGTGATGTGATTCTAGAGCACCTGATTGAGTGAAAGTTGTCCCACACTCTTCACAGCTATAAGGTTTTTCTCCAGTGTGAATACGTTGATGTCTTTTGAGATTACTTGATTGAGTGAAAGTTGTCCCACACTCTTCACAGCTGTAAGGTTTTTCTCCAGTGTGAATACGGTGATGTGATTCTCGAGCACCTGATTGAGTGAACGTTTTCCCACACTCTTCACAGCTGTAAGGTTTTTCTCCAGTGTGAATACGTTGATGTTTTTTGAGATTACTTGATGTAGTGAAAGTTGTCCCACACTCTTCACAGCTGTAAGGTTTTTCTCCAGTGTGAATACGTTTATGTGTTTTGAGATCACCTGATTGAGTGAAAGTTGTCCCACACTCTTCACAGCTGTAAGGTTTTTCTCCAGTGTGAATACGTTGATGTGTTTTGAGAGCACTTGATGTAGTGAAAGTTGTCCCACACTCATCACAGCTGTAAGGTTTTTCTCCTGTGTGAATATGCAGGTGGCGCTTTAAAGTTACAGATGTTGTAAAGGATTTGTCACATTGCTGACAGCTGTGACGTCTCTCTCTTCCTTTCGGTTTCTAGAACAGACGGACAGAGAAAGAGAGAAAGTCAACCTAAAAAGCATAAATACACAAGTTAACACAATAAAAACTCACTTAATATAAACCTTGAATTAACAAAATACTACTTATCAATTGTTTGTCTTTATTACATTTGATACAGTAATATAGCAATATTCTAACCAAAGTATATACCAGAGGTGGGGGACTCGAGTCACATGACTTGACTCGAGTCACATGACTTGACTTGCCTATTTTTTGACTTGAGACTTGCTTGACTAACATTGATAAAAGACTCAACTTGACTTTGACTTGGTATTCATGACCTGAGACTTAGGCTTGAGACAGATGACTCGAAAGGACGTTACTTTTTAAAATAGAATATTTGCATTTGTTTTTGTACGAAGCCCCTAGAGGGCAATGAAAGAAAAAAAAGAGAGAGAAAGTATCTCGTTCGCAGGAGAAAGTAGGAAGTGGAGCGCCCAGGAGACGGCCGTTTCATTGCAGACTGTTATGTTTATGTGGGGAAATACATACATTATTTGAGATACATTTCAAACTTGCACTTCATTTTAGGGACATTTCAGCCGGCCACCACTTCCATCCATCATTCTCACAAACCTGCGCTCATTGAGCAACAACGTGGACACACTAAGGACATACACAAGGTACGGTCATGAATTTCTCGAGGCCTCTTGATTATGTTTCACGGAAAGTTGCCAAAAACAAAAACAATGCTACCGTGGACTAACTAACCCCCCAGTGTCAGTATCCCCCCCATTCAGAACACCAGACCAGCAGTCAGTGCCTCTGCATCAGGTACAGCAGATGTGTTGTCTCCGTGTCCACCTAACATCAATTCAGACACCATGACACAGTTCCATCAGATTAATGATAGAAACCTGGAGGACATTATTCAACTTCTGAAATCCTCCTCCTGCTGCCTTGATATTATTCCAACAGGGTTTTTCAAAGATGCTTTTCCTTGCATGGCCTCAGATCTACTTCACATAGTAAACAAGTCTCTTCACTCAGGTGTTTTTCCACAGGCCCTGAAAACTGCAGTCATTAAACCGCTCTTAAAAAAAGAATAATCTAGACGCTTCAGTAATGAACAATTACAGGCCCATATCAAACCTCCCATTTCTAGGTAAGATCATTGAACAAGTAGTTTTTCAACAGTTGAGTAATTTCTTGCATGTAAATAACTGTTTGGATGTGTTCCAGCCAGGCTTTCGTCCAAACCACAGCACTGAGACCGCTCTTGGAAAGGTCTTCAATGACATCCACTTATGGCGCATTTCCACTGCAGGGCCTCGCACGGCTTAGTACGGTATAGTTAGGCCTTGGTAGGCCAGGCTCACTTTATGCTGCGTTTCCAATACAGTTTAGGAACTGGGGCAGTAACTATAGTAACGCAGTGTAGGCGGAGCCGCGATGTCATCTTCAATGTGTGTCACTACCCGATCTGCAGCCCTGCCCCATCTGCAGTGCGCATGTGCGAGATGGTCCGCCATATTTGACAACTCCATACGGCAACTCTAATGGGACATTTGACACAGTGGCGTTTACAAATACAAAATATTTTAATAAAGATATTTGAGAGTTCATGACTCGCGCATGCACGATGCAAATCGGGCAGCCGTCTAGACGTCAAATGTCCTATTAGAGTTTCCGTATGGAGTTGTCAAATATGGCGGAAGCTAAACAAGTACAAACCACAGACTGTCCGTGTCATGGCGAATACAGTCGCTGCTTTATTTATGTCTGCAGTGTGAGAACACGTTTTTAGAGAGTACTTGTGCATGGACAAGTGAGTTTGGCAATGTACTTGTCCGAATACGTTTTTCACTCGTCCAGAATGGACAAAAATCTGGGCCACTGGAATCTTCTTCTTCGCTATCGTATTTTACTTTTCCCCACGGTTTTTATGACACCGCTAACGTAAGTGAGCGGTAAGATTTCACTGCATCACACAAAGGGTTGGGTATCGTTTGGATTTTAACGATTCCGGTTCTGCTTTTCGATTCCGGTTATTTTCGGTTCCGGTTCTTTGAGAAGGTCAAAATAAGTCCCGTGACAAACTGGGAGAAAAATGTATTTATGAAAACATTAAGTCAGATCTGTATTCTATTTACAAATCACTTCATGCTGTTGCATTTCTTACGGTTATTGAACACAATTATATAAAAATACTCTCTGCATTGTTAGTTAGCTCCAAGTGGTGCAGTTTGAGAATGTACGATTGGCCCAGTCTCCTCTGATGCTACACTGCAGCCTGCTGGGAGACACAGTCCCACCACACATGTCCAACACATAGGCCTGATAATGATACATTATATTTATAGCCTATAGGCCTAGCGCTTTCTACAACTCAAAGACGCTGTGAACAATGGCGGACACGTACAATGTGCGAATGAGTTCTGCCTTTTGTAACTGAATGTATCAATAACTTGTCAATACATCGGGGCCAAAAACAGTACGGTAATTTCGGTACGGGTACGTATACCGTTACAGTGCGTGACTTTAAGGATTAGCTTAGATGGCCCTGAGCCCAATAGACGCACGAAGGGTTCGGGCCTCCCCTAGAACATGTAGATGTGTGCAGGACTCGATGCCGTCTGGTTCTCTAGACTGAATTATAAGATGAACACCACAATATTATACTATTTCAATTGTGTTCTTCATTTCCCTTGTTTGTTCTTGCTTGTGTTTGCTCGCTTCATGCCTTTATAGCTATAGAAACACTTGAGTTGTTGGTCAAGACACTTTCCATGTGATGAAGGCCGATATTCACTCTTAATAGTTTGATCGGTGCTCTCTATAAAGGCCGATCAGGAGAGCTGGATCTGATCGATATGAACCGCGAAGCACACAAAATGGCGACGTCAGAGTTCCCGTTAGCCGGAAAAACCTAAATCTCTTCGGTCAAAATAATTTCCCTTTAGCGCAATACCACTTCAGTTGCGCCACTTATGTGACAGACAAGAAGAGTATGTGACAGACAAGAAGAGTATGTGACAGACAAGAAGAGTATGTGACAGACAAGAAGAGTATGTGACAGACAAGAAGAGGATGTGACAGACAAGAAGAGGATGTGACAGACAAGAAGAGTATGTGACAGGCAAGAAGAGGATGTGACAGACAAGAAGAGTATGTGACAGACAAGAAGAGTATGTGACAGACAAGAAGAGTATGTGACAGACAAGAAGAGTATGTGACAGACAAGAAGAGGATGTGACAGACAAGAAGAGGATGTGACAGACAAGAAGAGGATGTGACAGACAAGAAGAGGATGTGACAGACAAGAATAGTCAACTCTAATGTCTAACACGTAATGTGGAGAAAGAGATGTCCTGGATGGGTTGATTGTGCGTTGATCTGTTGGTAATGCCTCGGGGTTCCAGTGGGCATGTAAACACATGCATAATGCTGCGCTATACTTTGCGGCGTCACCCGGTTTGCATAGCGACACTTATTGTTCAGATGTCTTTTAATAAGCAGGTAGTCTATCATTAGCTAGAACTAGCTGCATCTGATCGATATGGACATAAACGCGAGTGAAGTCTGATCTGACGGGAGAGAGAGATCAGCTGCAGCGGTCAGCGGACAAAACACACACTTCAGGTTAGAATATCACACGTAGCTATTTCAATGACCTCTCAAACTACCGTAACTAGTTATAGATATGTTTAGTTTCCCTGTCGGGTCCCTCATTACTGGATCCGCGAGCTGCATGATACTGGCATGATAGATTGCCCGATCGGGCACCCAGCAGGTGAGGCTTCCTTGCCCGAGCTAGATACTAGACGGCCCCGGGCCATCGGGCAGTCCTTAATGTCGAGCCCTGCGTCACACCCCTAGTAGATGGCGTTCCGAGCTGAATAAGGGCGTCAAATGAAGGCAAGACGCCCGCCTGGCGGAAACGCTGGAATTAGGAATATCTTGTGATGAAGTGCACACTGACCTGAGCTCCAGGGGCCTCCTTCTTCTCCTCCATGCTGCTCATCAGCTGTCCTGATGAAGACCACAGAGCTGCTTCATTATTAATATAATACAAATATTTAGATATAATTCATCATAAACCGTCAGCAGTGAAGAGGAGGAATTCAAAGAGTTTATTCAATGATATGTTCTATTTCTAGATGCTTCTATGTAGTGTTTTATCACACCACGTGCAGTGCCTTGTCTCATCTATGCTGCTGTGACGTAAACATGGTCCAAATGGATCCATTTGGTCAATGTGATGCTAAGCAGAGGAGAACATGGTAGAAAGGTCAGATAGTTATTAACGTTACATGCACATTACTTTAACCATTACGATAACAACTTGGTTTTCTGTGTAAATTATTATTAATATAATACAAATATTTAGATATAATTCATCATAATCTGTGTAGCAACTTACATTCTAACTTACAGCTCACAGTTAGTTCACTTTTATTTCATTAAAATGACTTTATTCACATAGAAAGTGACATTACGGTACGGTAGTGGCGAAGTCGATAGGGACTTGGCTTGGCAACTGGAAGGTCACTAGTTCAAGTCCCAGCAAGACCAAGTGCTACCGAGGTGTCCCTGAGCAAGGCACCGTTCCCCACACTGCTCCCCGGGCACCGTTCAAAATGGCAGCACACTGCTCCTAACACTAGGATGGGTCAAATGCAGAGAAACAATTTCCCCACGGGGATTAATAAAGTATATCAAAATCATTCTGAGGAGTCTACTGGACTCAGGTCTGTTCTGCCACCCGCAGTGGGCATCCCCTGCAAAGGTTCGGATGTGTTGCTCAAACAATTACCGGTTGCCTTGTCACAGTCAATCTGCTCGACACAATATGTTTGTCTTTTTTATTTTCCTGCGATGATGGTTCTTCAGGACTGCTTCTTCAGCTCTAATCACACTCTCGCAGACTTTTCCGGTGTTTCTAAATTAGATGACAATGTATGTGTGTCATTTAAGAGGAAAAGATGCCTGTTTTTGTTGTTGTTATTGCTGTCAGGAAATGTACAACCTAACCCTGGTCCGCCCAGTAGTAATAGTCAGATCGCTACTCCTGCTGATTTTAAAGCTAGGTCTGGGTTGGGTTTCATCCACTTGAATGTGCGCAGTCTGTTAGGTAAACTAGATTTTGGCCTCTGACATTGCCTTAAATGGTTTTAATGTGTATCGTACCGACCGGCCTAATAAAGGTGGTGGCGTTGCCATTTATGTTAGGAAATAAGTTCAGTGTAACCACATTAGTTTCCAAATCGATCAGTAAGCAATTTGAATTTTTTGCCTTAAATATAGAAGTGGCAAAGGGTCAACAGGTCATGGTAGTGAGTTGTTACAGACCCCCCTCAGCTGTCAAAGACTCCTTGTCTTCACTAGCAAATCTGTTATCACAACTAGACTACAAGGAAATAGTCCTACTTGGAGATTTTAACTGGGACTGGTTAACTGCAGTGTCAGAGGATTTTACAAACCTTTGTATCTCTTTAAATGTTACTCAGATTGTGGACAGTCCTACTCGCCCAAATATTAAGTCCCTAATAAATCCTCCCTAATTGATCTCACTCTAACTAATGTTCCCCATAAATACTCAGCTGTGGGAGTATTTGCGAATGATCTGAGCGATCACTGTGTTGTAGCCACAATTAGGGACACTAAGGTCCAAAAGGTTAAACCTCGCATTATCATCAAGAGAGACATAAAACATTTTGTGGAGCAGGGTTTTGTGCATGATCTGTTTGATTTTGATTGGAGTAAAATCGATCTGTGTGCTGATGTAGAAACCGCATGGTCTTATTTTTATCTTGGTTTTATGGAGATCATTGATAGACATGCACCCCTGCGTAAATTCAGAGTGAAGGGATGAGACAATCCTTGGTTTTCTGCTGAGCTGTCTAGTCTCCTTCATGAGAGAAACAAGGCCTGGGCAAAGGCTAGGAAATCAGGCTCAGATATAGAGTGGCTGCGTTCAGGCAGCTAAGGAATAGCTTCACTTCAAATGTCAAAAGTGCAAAGTCGAAGTATTATTTGTCAGTTACCACAGAAAACCTTCTATAAGCGGTTCTATGTTTGATTCTGTGACTAACTCTGCTTCTGTAAACACCACAGTCTGTGACTCTGAACAACGTGGTCTGGAAAACCCTTTCAGTTTTACTCCTTTTACTGTCAATGTTGTTCATGAAGCCTTATCTAAGTTAGATCCTAGGAAACCGGCTGGCCCGGACAACTTAGAACCTTTCTTTTAAAGATAGCTGCAGATTTTATTGCTCCACCTCTCACTTCTCTTTTTAACCTCTCCCTCAGCACAAATACAATTCCAAAAGTATGGAAGTCTGCTTATGTCTTGCCTTTACTGAAAGGAGGGGAGGCAACTATTTAAAATAACTATAGGCCAATCTCTAAATTGTCAGTTCTGGCTAAGGTTCTTGAACGCCTAGTGAGTGAACAGGTAAAGGAGTTTTTATGTACAAATGACATCCTGTCTAAACATCAGTCAGGCTTCAGAAAGCAACACAGCACCATCACTGCCACGATGAAAGTGGTGAATGGCATTACTAGTATTCTAGATAATAAGCAGAGTTGTGCAGCTCTGTTTATTGACCTGTCCAAAGCGTTTGACACCGTTGATCATCACATCTTAAAGCAGAGGCTACTCAGTATAGGCATATCCAGCCATGCAGTGGGTGGTTTGTGAACTACCTCTCTGAAAGGTCCCAATGTGTTCATTTTGATGGACTGTCTTCTGAGTGGTTAAACATTTCTAATGGTGTTCCTCAAGGTTCTGTTTTAGGACCACTTTTATTCTCCATATATATTAACAGCGTAGGTGATAATGTGGATGAAGCTACTTTACATTTTTATGCGGATGATACTGTGATGTTCTGTGCAGGTCCCTCCATTAAGGAGGCTGGTGTTAAATTACAGGCTGTTTCTAACACTATTCAGACTCAGCTCTCTGAATTAAAGCTTCTTTTAAATGTGGATAAAACCAAGGTAATGCTCTTTCTAAAGCTAAAAAGACTCCAGAGCCTGTTTTAGATATTGTAACTACGCAAGGAACAAAACTTGAAGTTGTTGCCTGTTACAAATACCTTGGTATCTGGCTTGATGATTGTCTCTCTTTTAAACTTCATGCCAATAACCTGCTAAAAAAACTGAGGGTTAGGCTAGGGTTCTTTTACAGGAACACGTCCTGCTTCTCGCTTGAGGCCAGGAAAAGGCTCTGTGACCTTTGACCTGTGCTGGACTATGGGGATCTGGTCTATATGAATGCACCTGCCAATTGCCTGGTCCAGTTAGATGCTGCGTATCACAGCGCACTGAGATTTGTGACAAACTGTAAAGCATTAACCCATCACTGCACCCTGTGTGCAAGGGCTGGTTGCTTTCACTAACTGTACGGAGGCTCAGTCACTGGTACATTTTTATATACAAAGCCATGCTAGGGAAACTTCCATCTTATATCTGCTCCTGATCTCACGGAGAATTGTAAGTGGCTACTGCCTGAGATCGAATGCTGTGGTTTTATTAAATGTGCCAGCTGCTAGGACTGTCTTAGGGAAGACAGCTTTTAGATGCGCAGCTCCTCTGTCTTGGAATAGTCTGCAAATTAAATGGAAACTGAGCAATCTGGTGCCACTAAATGTTTTTAAAGCTCGGTTGGATGCTACTCAATCAGAAGCTATTGGTACCTGTTTATGTGGATAATTATGTAAATGATGCTGGATGATGTCCTTTTGTTGTTCTGTTTATGTTTCATGTGGAACTACTTGAGCAGGTCTCCCTTGGAAAAGAGATCAATGATCTCAATGGGATTTTATCTGTATAAATAAAGGTTTGAAATGAAATGAAATTAATGGTTGTTTGAACCACGGTTATAACGCTATCCGTGTGAAACTATCACTAAGTTAACACAGAAAGCAAACATTAGCTAGTGAGACTGTTTAATGTACTCCATGTATACAGTATTTTCTGTATATTGTGTATTCTTTAGATACTCTAGTGATATGTGTCCTGTGTGTATACTTGCTGCTAATGCTTCATTTTTATTATCTTATTGCATCTTTTAAATAGGTTTAACTCGTGTAATGCCTGAAAACACTTCTGCTGTGACACATTCATTTCCCAGTTTAAGATAAATCATTATTTAAATAAAGTATATCTATTTATCTAACGAGCTAAACCGTCGCTTAGCTTAGCGTTAGCAGCTAACTGAAGAACCCCATTCATTTCAATGGGAAAATGCTACGTCGTGGTGAATGACGATGCTAATAAGCTAGTTAGCATACCTTTAAAACCATATCTATGGTAAAGAGCACCAACACAACAACTCAAACCGTCTTAAAGACAACTGGTGTAATAAATAACTAACATAAAGTCAGCTGAGCATTACAAATCAACTGTTACTCCCCAGAGCCGAACTGGAATAATAACTGTAGCTGTTAGCCGATAGCTGTTAGACTGTAGCTTTCAGACTTTATTTAAAGATAGTTTGAGACTATCTTTGTCGCACATTTTAAATGTTTTTTTGTGAGTTTTTTTCTAACAAGATTACAGCTGTTGTGTTAAATAAGATAACTCCTGATTCGTGATTAACTGTAAGCTAACAGGTGTAAATCCACTCACCTCTTGTTTTCTTCTTCTTCTTCTTCTCTCGTGTTTATTGGCGGTTGGCAAACCAACTTGTAGGTGCATTACCGCCACCAACTGGACTGGAGTGTGGACAAGAGACTATCTAGAAAACAAGAAACAAAACAAAGAACCAAAACTCTAGATTATTTTAAAAGTATCAATTTCTCTTAGAAATGTAATAATCTCACAATATATATTGCCTGATGTTTCCCTAACAGCCCTGATAGCGACAAGTCATGGAATGTTGCTTCTTCAGTGTCTGGAAAAGCACATTTCTCTGAATACTATATTTCCTGCAAAGCAGTAAAACATGCTCAACAGTTTCTGGCTGGCTGCAGTGTACACACTTTCCGGTTGGATGCTTTCCTATTATACTTAAAGTATGATTGAGACCTGTATGACCTATTCTCATCCGAGAAATGAAAAAGTGATGCTGTTAGATGCTCGAGAATTGTTGTTACGGAAACAGAGGGGTTTTAGGTTGCCATAAGGCTGTTGTCGAGGTGGAGAGAGCAGGCTTGTTTGAGACGCGTTGCGGCTCGCCTCGAAAGTAGACGAGAGGAGCCGATCGCAGCCGGGGGAGGTCTCAAAAAGCTCGCCTGAAGTCGGACAGCTCGGAGTCGGCTTCTTCATCTTTTTCTTCTTCTCTCGGTTTTTTGGCGGATTGCAAACAGCTTGAAGGTGCATACCGCCACCTCCGGAGTCGGCTTGACTCGGTTTGCATTTATAAAGAATGCACACACCAATCGTTAATGTCAGATATGTACTAAGTAAATACATTTATTCCTGCTCAAGATTAGATTCAACTTTATTGTTATTGCACATATTACAAGTACTGAGACAACGAAATGCAGTTTAGCTTCTAACCAGGTGCAACAAGCAGTGAAGTAGAAAGTAATGTACACCATCTACAGAATAACATATAGAATGAATTGAATGATGAATAAACAGTGTGTATTAATACACTAGATATCAGCCTGTGAGCAGTATGAACAGTGTGTATTAATACACTAGATATCAGCCTGAGAGCAGTATGAACAGTGTGTATTAATACACTAGATATCAGCCTGAGAGCAGTATGAACAGTGTGTATTAATACACTAGATAGCAGCCTGAGAGCAGTATGAACAGTGTGTATTAATACACTAGATATCAGCCTGTGAGCAGTATGAACAGTGTGTATTAATACACTAGATATCAGCCTGAGAGCAGTATGAACAGTGTGTATTAATACACTAGATATCAGCCTGAGAGCAGTATGAACAGTGTGTATTAATACACTAGATATCAGCCTGGGAGCAGTATGAACAGTGTGTATTAATACAATAGATATCAGCCTGAGAGCAGTATGAACAGTGTGTATTAATACACTAGATATCAGCCTGAGAGCAGTATGAACAGTGTGTATGAATACACTAGATATCAGCCTGAGAGCAGTATGAACAGTGTGTATAAATACACTAGATATCAGCCTGAGAGCAGTATGAACAGTGTGTATGAATACACTAGATATCAGCCTGTGAGCAGTATGAACAGTGTGTATGAATACACTAGATATCAGCCTGAGAGCAGTATGAACAGTGTGTATTAATACACTAGATATCAGCCTGAGAGCAGTATGAACAGTGTGTATGAATACACTAGATATCAGCCTGAGAGCAGTATGAACAGTGTTATGAATATGTCTAAGATATATAAAGTATGAAAACGGTAAGCAGTATAGTATAAAATATATAGATATTAATTTCACGATGATAAACATTGTGGAACAATGATGAAAAATGGGAATGGATGTGGCGACTCGTAAAACTGACACAAAACAACAACAAACTGTTGCCAGCCAATGGGAGAGCTTCATCAGCAGCACGTGGTAAAACCCACCAATGAGCGCTCAGCTCGAGATACCAGCGAGCCGTTTCCCATCAAGCATTTCGCTTCCGCAGCTCGTGGAGAGCAACTGCGGCCAACTCGCCTCGCCTCGCTCTCAAGGCTGCGGGCGTCTTTGTCCCGCGAGATTTCAAAGTCTCATGTGGGCGAGCCTCCAGAGCAAGTCGGACAAAATGACTAACCATCATGCAACGCACTAGCAAGACGTTGATCGCAAACTGCGCAGGTCTGCGCAGGTCTTGCTTGTCTCAAACAAGCCTAGAGATATTGAGCGAGGCAGAGTGCGTGTGCACAGTCTGCTTGCGCACAGAGCGGGAGTTTGTGAGAGAGCCGGCTTGAGAGTCAATTTCTCTGATGTCTTCTAATGTGCCTGCATCTGGCGCTGAGTTGCCATATTCCTTTCATGAACCACTTCCTGATATCCATTGTTGCAGATAAATATAAATTATATTAGCCAAACTAACCTAGCAAGGTAAACTGACAGGCTGCTGTGCCGCATCTCACGCAAACCCCACACGACTCAACCCAGCGAAAAACCAGTCTCTCGCGCAGCCTTTCATTCAGAATGTCATTCGGAATTTCATAGCAAATAAAAAAAAGATATTAAACTAATCTTTCAACATATTTGCAACTAAAATAAATATTAGGAAAAAGCCCTACAAATAACAATAAACATAACAATAAACAATTAAAACAGCGGCCCAAATCCTGGATGTACTTCTCTTCCAATACTATTGCAGTATTGCCTCCAAAAAGTGCGTTTCTGCGTTCTTATTGTTCCTCCTCACTATAGCCTGGGCCCTTTCACCCTGATTCAAAGCTTCCTGAGAATGGAGTTGTTTTGAGTTGCCTGAATGCTTTATTCCTGTCTTTTAATGGATTCACTGCATTCACCATTCCACCAGGGTACACCCTTGGTGCGCCTAACTCCTGCACTTTTCTGGAATTGTGTCTTTAGCTGAATGAATGATAACCTTAACCAGCTCATCATTGCATTTATTTATATCATCATCAGAATTAAAACCCCCACACCATATTACTTTGTCTTGCACTGAACCCCCAGCATCCTCTAATACACTTTGATCTAATTCCCCACATTATAATAATTCACTATATCTAAGGTTCCTCTATCATTCCATACCCTATAACTATTGCTTCATGATCTGTACCTACATGCATAACTTTGTAGCTTAATCCCACTCTGTATGAATGTTGCGACTCCTCCCCCTCTGCCAGAGTCCCTATCTCGTCTAGCTGCAGGATATCCCTTCACAATAAACCCAGTTGTGCTTTCAGCCATGTTTCCTGAATACAAGGAACTTTAGGTTTCTCTCCCAGGTTGTCAATATATTTGTTGAACTCTTGTCCATTTGCAATTACACTTCTAGCATTCCCTGCAGTACAATTACCAACACCAGGATGATCCAGTCCATGTCTGAGGTTGTTGGACGTCATCATTCAGGATATCTTTCACGTGTCCCCAGTGCATCCCTTTCACATCAAGGTACTTTTCAGATCATTTGACAATTAAATTGGCTTTAGTCTGCGCTGAACAGTTGATCATCTCTGCCATAAACAGTACTCTCTTTTACTCACTATCAGAGTGTCCTCCTTCAACTTAACTTCCTGCCTCGTCACTTCCCTCTGCCATCTCTCGTCCAGTCACAGTCCAGTGTTGCCACCACCCCCCTCTACCGCTCTACCGCAGACCGGAAGTTTACAAGCGCACGCTCATGAACCGGAAATGGAAATACGTCATCCCGTGCAACTCGCCTATTGTAGTGGATTACATATTAACACATGTGAGTGTGAGGGTCCAGAGTCAGAGACCCGCCCCCTGCTTCCTGTCTGTTTGCTCAGCAACATGGACATGTTCCACTCTGACACAACGTCTGCTTCCTCTCATCATTACTCTTCTTTCCTGAGAAGCGATCAACGTCTCTGGGAGGGGACAGGACCTTTGCACTAAGATGGAGTTGTAGAGATATACAACTTGAATTGTGTGAATTTAAAGGTTAGGTTCCTGTTGTAAGGTCCAAGCGAGGGGGGGTGTCTTTGTTTGCGTCACCCAAATCTACTTTCAGTCTTTTTGCATCTTTTTAACACTTGTTCTGTATTCATGTGATCGTTCTAAGTCGTCTGTTTTGATCCCCTTTCAGTCCTTTTGCTTTCTAAGTGGTTGCTTTGTGTATGTTTCAGTACTTCCTCCTCTCCTTGCAGTAACTCAGCTTCTCTCTGATGTTTCTTTAGTCATTTGATATGGCCGTGGGAAGGGGGGGTGCTGAGGGGGCTGCAGCACCCCCACCTGCTGGCGGAGAGTTGTAACTGCAACGCCAAAAAAGTTCACTAATCAATCAATACAAAGGTTTTATTTTGAGTGTGATTGAGTTAGCATTTCAGTGTAAGCAGTCTCTAAAGAGCTTCACGATAAGAGAAAGGGATCATGCAGTGTGCTTCTTCTGTTGCTCTGCTATAGAAAAGAAGCTCGTCAGCGCAAGATCAGGGATGGGAGTTTTGTGAAAGCACGGTTTTAAGAACTGGCGAAAGGCAGAGGAACATTTAGGGAGCATGAGAAGTCCCATCAACACACAGGCCGTCAACAAGCTGGCAGCATGACAACGAACACCGATGAACGCGCTGCTCTCACAAGCTGCTGCTAAGAGACCAAATGACTGCATTTAGTGTGACGCTATTATACCGGACCCTCCCTCCACGCAGATCACGCAGATCACGCAGACTGCGTGGGGCCTCGTTTTGCGGAGGGAGCCTCGTCTGAAGCGCAAACGCAGTGGAGGCGCCACAGTTTCGCCGCTGCGAGGCACCCCCACCCGCACCCCCAACTCTGACTGACTTTCCGCGTCCCTGCAATTTGATGTTTCTTTTTGTTGTTTGAAGTCAAATATCACAGGTGAGCTACACCGGACCCCCCGACAGGTGGAGCCTCTCCATCAGGGAGACCAGGGGCTGGAGGCGGGGCTTAGAGACCGGGACTGAAACAACAGAGGAGAGCAGGCAACCTTTTTTTTATTACAATTCATCTTGTTTTAATTTGTATTGGCTTTTTCTTTACTGCATTTAAAAGTAGTTGTATAAGATGCTTCCTTTGCACGATATCTTATTGATTTATTTATGCCTTGTTAAAATGTGCTCAATAAAAAAACTTGATGACATAAATGTATTATTTTTGGATTAGACTGAAGTTGTTGTGTTTTCATGGCTCCTTTATAACCGGCAGAGAACGCCTCATCAGGTCAAAGGCTACCAGGTTAGAGGACCACCAACTGCATCACCATGCTATATTCTGACTGGGCCAGTTTAGCGTTCTGAGGGGGGGCCCATAGAAATGCAGGACGAAAAACACAAAGACAGAAATGAAGTAATTGCGCATAAGAAACAATGCTGCAGTTATTCTTTCAGTACAGTAGTTATTTCAGATACTTAATAGCTACAGTTTTTACGCTCTAAATGGGTCCGACTAGAAAGATTGTCGTGGCTTCATTCCTTGTTTTTCTATCAAGCCACTAGACGCCTAAACAGACACTTCTAACTCGTTTTTCTTTCCTTTATATTACTTACAGTTGAAGAGTTTACTCTCGGCCTCCGATGATTGGAATGATGTTGCGATGTGTTTGCCTCAAAATAAAATAACAAACTTTTACACATGCAACAAAGAAAAGAGGGCCTTTACAATATTCAAAACAAAGAGGCAAAACTCAAATCAAATAACAAACGACGGTATTCTTTCTTCTTGGTAAGGCTTCTATAACTTCATAACTTAAAGGGTACTTGTACGATTTGTGTACGTGTATGGTTAAAACTGTTCCTCGACCGGCGTCCTCTCCAACAGGTTGCCCATCACTGTGGCTTCAGCGCAGGGCGGCGTGGGAATTGTAGTCCTTTATAGTGCGTTGACTACAGACGTCACCATTAGGTGGCCTTTCTTATCAAATCAAAATACTGGCTCCAACGATGACAAATAACGTTTAATCATAAACTTTTCATTTCCAGGGGGCCCACCTGGACTCTTTCACAAGGAGGACTTGTACTCAAATGGCACAACCCCAAACGGAACCTTCGCCCCAATGACCTCGTCGTCATCGTGGATAACACAGCACCGGGTGATAAAGACACTGTCAGGGTCCAAAGGGCTTGTCCGCAGTGTCTTGGTGAAAACCAAGAGTAGCACCTTACAGCGACCAATTGACAAGCTCTGTCTGCTTCTGGAAGCAGTTGATTGAACACAAGGTGTCATGTGCTGGTAACCTCTGACACCCAGTATCACACACACACATGCCCCCCCCCTTTTTCCTCTTGAACTCATGCAAACACACCAAACACAAACATTGGACTATGAACTATGACAATGATTGTATATTGATGACGGTTACATTTTGAGTAACTGCTTGTTTTTTGGCTCTATTATAATGTATTAATTGTTTTGCTACTGCGTCAACAATTAGGGGCCGGTATGTTAGAGCCACAAAGTTATTATTTCGAGTCATAATTTGATAAATGATGTAATGATGGAAAAGGATTTATATTGCCATGGTGAATATGTTTTTGATGAAATGATTGTTAATTTATATCGTAAATATGATCTGTTTCCTTGTACCTTCCGGTGTGTATTTAAGTGAGGTAACTCGGAGACCTGATGAGACGGGGAGCGGAACAGTTTTTCGACCGCAAATTGCAGACAGAGATTGGTGTTGCAAATTGGACTGCAAACAAAGTATAGTTTAGTTAGGAAAGCATATCGCCGAAATACTGTATAATATTTTGAGACTATTTAAGTCAATACTTTGTTGTTAATAAATTGTTATTTTTTGACTGAAAACCTTCGGCTGCTTATTGTTTTGGATTGCGTCAACCCCGCTCTATAGTGGCAAGAGTGCCATTACATACAGGTCTCAATCATACTTTAAGTATAATAGGAAAGCATCCAACCGGAAAGTGTGTACACTGCAGCCAGCCAGAAACTGTTGAGCATGTTTTACTGCTTTGCAGGAAATATAGTACTCAGAGAAATGTGCTTTTCCAGACACTGAAGAAAGCAACATTCCATGACTTGTCGCTATCAGGGCTGTTAGGGAAAACATCAGGCAATATATTTGTGAGATTATTATGTTTCTAAGAGAAATTGATACTTTTAAAATAATCTAGAGTTTTGGTTCTTTGTTTTGTTTCTTGTTTTCTGCATAGTCTCTTGTCCACACTCCAGTCCAGTTGGTGGCGGTAATGCACCTACAAGTTGGTTTGCCAACCGCCAATAAACACGAAAGAAGAACGAGAGAAGAAGAAGAAGAAAACGAGAGAGAAGAAGAGAAGAAAACGAGAGAAGAAGAGACACCTTTAAAGTTCTTTGCAATCCGCCCAAAACCGAGAGGAGAAGAAGGAGAAAAGAAGAGGTGAGTGTATTAAACACCTGCAGAGGTTTCATTAAGTGTATTTACACCTCTTAGCTTACAGTTAATCACGAATCAGAAGTTATCCTATTTAACACAACAGCTATAATCTTGGAAGAAAGAAACTCACAAAAAAACTTTAAAATGTGCGACAAAAATAGTCTCAATCTATCTGTAAATAAAGGCTAAAAGCTACAGTCTAACAGCTACAGGCTAACAGCTACAGTCTGAAAGCTAAAGTCTGAAAGCTAACGGCTATCGGCTAACAGCTACAATAATTCCAGTTCGGCTCTGGGGAGTAACAGTTGATTTGTAATGCTCAGCTGACTTTATGTTAGTTATTTATTACACCAGTTGTCTTTAAGACGGTTTGAGTTGTTGTGTTGGTGCTCTTTGCCATAGATATGGTTTTAAATGTATGCTAACTAGCTTATTAGCATCGCCATTCACCACGACGTAGCATTTTTCCCATTGAAATGAATGGGGTTCTTCAGTTAGCTGCTAACGCTAAGCTAAGCGACGGTTTATCTCATTAGATAAATAGATATACTTTATTTAAATAATGATTTATCTTAAACTGGGAAATGATTGTGTCCCAGCAGAAGTGTTTTCAGGCATTACACGAGTTAAACATATTTAAAAGATGCAATAAGATAATAAAAATGAAGCATTAGCAGCAAGTATACACACAGGACACATATCACTAGAGTATCTAAAGAATACACAATATACAGAAAATACTGTATACATGGAGTACATTAAACAGTCTCACTAGCTAATGTTTGCTTTCTGTGTTAACTTAGTGATAGTTTCACACGGATAGCGTTATAACCGTGGTTCAAACATCCATTAATGTCACTTTCTATGTGAATAAAGTCATTTAATGAAATAAAAGTGAACTAACTGTGAGCTGTAAGTTAGAATGTAAGTTGCTACACAGATTATGATGAATTATATCTAAATATTTGTGTTATATTAATAATAATTTACACTGAAAACCAAGTTGTTATCGTAATGGTTAAAGTCATGTGCATGTAACGTTAATAACTATCTGACCTTTCTATCATGTTCTCCTCTGCTTAGCATCACATTGACCAAATGGATCCATTTGGACCATGTTTACGTCACAGCAGCATAGATGAGACAAGGCACTGCACGTGGTGTGATAAAACACTACATAGAAGCATCTAGAAATAGAACATATCATTGAATAAACTCTTTGAATTCCTCCTCTTCACTGCTGACAGTTTATGATGTATATCTAAATATTTGTATTATATTAATAATGAAGCAGCTCTGTGGTCTTCATCAGGACAGCTGATGAGCAGCATGGAGGAGAAGAAGGAGGCCCCTGGAGCTCAGGTCAGTGTGCACTTCATCACAAGTTATTCCTAATTCCAGCGTTTCCGCCAGGCGGGCGTCTTGCCTTCATTTGACGCCCTTATTCAGCTCGGAGCGCCATCTACTAGGGGTGTGACGCAGGGCTCGACATTAAGGACTGCCCGATGGCCCGGGGCCGTCTAGTATCTAGCTCGGGCAAGGAAGCCTCACCTGCTGGGTGCCCATCGGGCAATCTATTATGCCAGTATCATGAAATTATTCGGTGTGGACCCTTCGGTGCAGGACACGTAAAAAATTGAGAACGTGAATAACTTTTTTGGAAGTAATCTCAGGTGCTGCGTCGCAGTGTTCGAGTAGCATGTTCCTGCAGCCCATGCTCCGGGCGGGGCTGCAGGAACGCAGCGTTCAGTGCAATTTCAACGCGCCATAGAGCGACCAAGTCATTTCATTGGACGAGAGGCATACTATGAGAGCTGGTCACAGGGATGCGTTCAAATGTAACCAGTAATTTTAGGAACTGTCGAAATGGCAAACGCAGATAAAGTTGAGCTCGAAAGTCTTCCAGCATCATTGAAGTCTCCGCAGGGCTCAACGCTAACTTTTAAAAGTGGTTGCCAGGCTGGCAACCAGGCATCAGCTTTTGGTTGCCAAAACTGAAAATACGGTTGCCATTTTTAGACACCTTATATTAAATAATGAAGATACTAACTTTATACATCAACTTAATAATGAACATGTGACACAAAAGAGTGTTCAAATGCTTTACAATAAGTAATTAACACATGCATCTCTAATGTTAAATAAATTAAAATCATTAAGAATTAGATATTAATTATTAATGCTGTAAATTACCTTTAATATGTCTGACTATATTAAAATGTGTTACCTTTTTATAGAAGTGATTATAATGTTATGCCAATATTTTCCTATGGTAAAGTTTAGTTTTGCACTTTTATATTTGGTAGTAATAAGATCGGGACTCTTATTTTGAAGGAACTTTTTACCGGAAGTGAATGGACAACATTCCTCTTTGCTTTTCGTTAGGGTTCATCTTGCGCTGTATCAGTTGAATCACTTTGAACATTCGTTTGAGATGTTGACGGGTTGGCCGAACTTTTTACCCCACAGTCAAACAACTTACTTTGCTTCGCCATTTTTCTTAAAAACAAACACACGGCGCACGCGAGTAAACGTGCATCACTTTCTGGCTCCGTAATCACACCAATGCACGTGCAACTTAAGTATCAGGTTCCGACTGGTCACAACAATAATTAAATATCACTCTTAATACAACAAATAATTAACATTAATCTATTTTGGGGTTCACTTTTCGCTGTTTGCTGTCCTTATTTATTTATGTTAAAAACTGCCACTGATGGCAACAAAAGGCCAAGAAGTTTTTTTCTGAATGGTTGCCAGTGGCAACCGTTACTGCCGAGCCCTGCTCCGGTTTGGGAACATTTTGGTTTGGTCAACCGCCTAGGCTCCTCCTTTATCCCGCTTTACCAGGTGCAGCTCATCAGATAGGCATCCGCCCACAGGTGCGGCTCATCAGCACCTACACACACACACACACACCACAACCACACACACACACACACACACAACACACACACACACACACACACACACACACACACACACACACACACACACACACACACACACACACCACACACACCACACACACACACACACAACACCACACACACACACCACACACACACACACACCACACACACACACACACACACACACCACACACACAACACACACACACAACCACACACACACACACACACACACACACACGTGTGTGGTGTGGAGGGGTCGTCACAATCCCTTGAGCAACGGAATTTTTTGAAATACCTGGCAGCCATAGTAGTGAATGGGAAATGTACGCTCTTGGGTGCAAAGAATAAAATGACTTTATGAAACGACTCCAAAGACGACGTTTGTTCTGCAGGCGACAGGCGAGCGATGTCCTTCAACAGCAGCTTGCTTTTGACGATCAGCTCCAGCTCTTTGTAGGGTTTAGAACCTTTGGGAACAAATATTTAATAATGAAGTGGTTAGAAGAATGTTGGGTTTTCTAAGTGCTCAGTCACTTTTAATTGCGCGGGGGGCATTTTGAATTGGGCCAGGAGGCATAATAGTGGATTTAATCCCTATCATAATGCATATTGTTCACACTTTTCCGTTATGAGTGGAGGAGCGATGAATGAGCTGCAGATAAACTTCAATGCTAACAGTGAATTAGCCCCGAGCGAAAAATGCTAACCTGTTACTGCACCGAAATCACTCCTAGTTCCCTTATTACTTATCCTAGCTCCACATCCAACACACTGTTTATGATCGTAAAGACACAGAATCTAACGGTGCCCACCTCTATAAGCAATACAACTTAATACAACTGCAATTCCGTTATCTGCGTTATCTGCTGTGCTCCGTGCGCTTTGTAATCTAATCAAAAGTTTTTTACCTCAATTCTTTGGCGTTTCTGCATCGCCCGGCTCTTTCGTTCTTTCAGTGGTTTCTTGTGCTGAAATATGGAGGGGACGGCTCCGGGTTTCAGCCTCCGATGTACTATTAATGCTTCTGCACCAACAGCCTTGATGATAGCAGGATCAACGTCGTATGCATCACACGTGAAGTGGTCAGAACACAACTTGCTCCATTTTGTCGGTTGCCAGCCAACACGATTCACTAAAATAATCAATTTTTGGCGGATGATTTGGTCTTCTGGAAATGCATGGAAAACTCTCCCAGATCCCGCACCGTTCGTACAACAAAAAGCACAACAATAACCCATGTTGATTCCGTTTTCTTTTCGAAAAACATGTGACCGAGACTGCCGAGTCGGGATATTTGGTCCAGAGACTGTTTGGCAACAATGACGTCACACGCGCGGAGGCTGCTGGGAATGTCATGTCAGAAATTCAGACGGCTTTGGGTCGAGTTTTGTATAAATAAAAAGGTTTTTTTCGGGTATATTATCTCGATTTAAATAAAATAAAAAATACAGGCAGTCTTAAAAACAAAATTTCTATAAAAATGTTGCATATTTGGAAGCTTTGCATTTGATCTTTAAGCCAGGATGTAATATTTTCCAACACATCAGTGACCTTGGTAGCAGCCTCTTCTGCGGTTTTGCCATGAGTAAAAACAACTGTATCATCAGCATACATTAATACATCACATTCTCCACACACAGAAGGCAGATCATTTATGTACATACTTGTTACGTCCCCCTCTAGGGTAGAGGAAACCAACATACACCAGAATGGAATTGGTAATAATTATAAATGGGTTTATTTTAAATAGCAGAGGTAAACAAAATGGCAGGCATGCAGCCTGGAACAAACAAATTTGTCACAGGTTGAATAATAACCAAACAAAGGGAGGACTCTAACAAAAGGAGTCTACTTGCATACAAGGAAATAAACACTATTGCACTAAATAAGAAACTAAACAAAACCTCACTTTAAAAGTGGTACAACTAACACACATAATCTATACAAAAACACAGCTAAACTAAAGGCAACAGTCACAAAATCCTAAACTACTCTAAACCACTCTAACCTCTAACTAAGCTACTCTAGACACTACTAACACACAAGTTCAGGTCTAAGGACCAAGTTGCGTCTGTCCCACATCAGAGCCTCCAGAGTGATGATTGTCCCCAGGCTTTGAAGTCATCTCCAGCAGGTGCACGCCGGCTGTGCGCTGCAATTGGAGTGCGTCGGGCCCGGCGTGCTCCAATCACAACCCTCAGGGGGCGGACCAGGAGGTGGCAGCCAATGACGTCAGGGCAATCGCACTGCTCATTTACATACAACATAGATTAACACAATAAAGACGACCCGGAAGGCAGCAGCCGTAACAATACTAAACAGGATTGGGCCCAATACAGAGCCCTGTGGTACTCCAGTTGACAAACATAGTGCACTAGACTTATGGTTCTCAATTTGAACACATTGGGAGCGGGATGAAAGATACGAATTAAAGAGGTTGGTGAATTCTATAGAAACATTTAAGTTGAGTATTTTTTGCAATAAGATGTTGTGATTAACAGTGTCAAAAGCTTTCTGTAAGTCAAGGAACACGGCCCCCACAACCCCACCCCTGTCCATTGATGCCTTAACTTTCTCCACGAAGAAGCATGTTGCTGTTTCTGTTGAGTGATTAGCCCTGAATCCAAATTGCATTGGATGCAGTGAAAAGGAGCTGTTGTTGATTGATGATTTGTTTGGCAATCAATTTCTCAAATACCTTGGATACTATGGGTAAGATACTGATGGGCCTATAGTTGGATGTCATGAGAGGGTCCCCACCATAGTTATCAAGAACACAAAACAGTTCTTTAGCCCCTCTGTCCTGGGGGTTGTCAACATGGATGTTAAAATCACCAACAATGACTAGACAGTCAAAGTCAAATCACACTATAGACAGCAGTTCAGTAAAGTCATCAAAAGAAGCTAAAACAAGCTAAGAGCACAGCTGAACTCCCGCAGCCCTGGGGGCCCCTACATTGGTTGTGATGACAGGGTTTGGTCAAGTTGCTCTCTCCTGTTGAGGAAAGCGGCATACCAGTAAATCAGGTATTGATTTACTTCCATTTGGCCATTTTTGACACCAAGATGTCTGCTTGTATTGTGTTGCTGCTGAGAAGTCTAGGAAGAGGGCTCTTGCATAGGTGTGGCGTTTATCTAAATGTTTAGTGATGATGTGAACCAGAGCAGCAGCAGTACCACCCCCTTGCTTATAGGCACATTGGTATGGATCAAGTATGTCTTGTCCGTCACAATAGGTTTAGCTGAAGAGGTCATTCCTGTCACGGTTCTCATGGTGTCCCACACTTTTTTGAGGTCTTTGGCTTTAAAAGTATTTCCCAAAAGCTCTGTGTGTTTTGATTCCCTCAATTTGACTTTCAGTTCTCTGTCTGTTCAAGTGCTCCGTAGTCTTTGTTTTTGAAAGCTATTTTCCTGGTTTTTATAACTTATTGTAATGTCCTTAGTCACATATGATTTATTACTTGGATAGATTTGTATTTCTTTAGTGGGAACACAGAAGTTAATATAGTCTTTGGTAACAGTAGTTATTTCATCTGGTGAACCTTCCTGAAAAATGTCCCAATCTGTCCAATCAAAACAGGCTTTCAACTGTTCCCTACTTTCATTTGTCCATGTCCTTATTACTTTCTTTTCTGGTTGACTTCCCTTGAATTTGGTCTTATCCACTGGTATCATATTCACAACATTATGATCAGAGTTCAGTATTGGTGTCTGTATTTAGACACATAGGCTCCTTTATCATTAACAAAGCATTTGTGCAGGATATTGTATTTCCTGCTGTGATCCCTAACACACTGCTGGAACCCAGATAACACAGTCTCCAGGCGACATTGCTTCATGTCCCGAGCACTATTGCCGGTGCATCTGGGTGGCTGAGTTGCAGTTCGTGAACACAGTGTCCTCGGTCGCTGGGAGGCACGTAAACAACAAACGGTAAAATACACCCGAATTCTCGAGGCAGATAAAAGGGTCTTAACGTCATGCCGAGGATTTCTACGTTGGGATTGCAGGTTTTACATTTTACTGAGTATGATCGGCACCACAGATCATTAATATACACATAAATACCGCCTCTGGTTTTCCCCGAGTTCGCATCCCTGTCTGCTCGAACAAGGGTGAGTCCGGGTACTTCAAAGAGAGATTCAGGCATCGTAGATTGGAGCCAACTTTCCGTGAAACATAATCAAGAGGCCTCGAGAAATTCATGACAGTACCTTGTGTATGTCCTTAGTGTGTCCACGTTGTTGCTCAATGAGCGCAGGTTTGTGAGAATGATGGATGGAAGTGGTGGCCGGCTGAATCTCCGCCGTAGGCCATTCTGAACGCCTCCCCTCCTTCCTCGTCTCTTTTTCCTGGTGTTTCTAAGCGGCTCCCGAGGGATTTCATCCAATAACGAAGAGCACAGATGACTTGGTGTATTCGTAGGAGGCCGATCGCATTGTAGCTCGAGCATAGCCTCGCGGCTGTAGCAGGGCAGAGGCCGGGGCTCCTCGCCATACCTGTTCGTGCTGTCACTCAGGTGGGTCTTGGAAAGTTGAAGGCAAATGTAATCCACAGGATCAAAAGCATGGTCTCTCAAAATGACGTTTCATACAGACACGACAAAGTTTAGACAATAATTAGACCAAAAAAACAAACACAAGAGGAACGGAGCATACTGAGACTCGCAGTGACAGGATGCCGTCTCCCTCTGTCTCCTGTATACTAGGGCTGTGCATCTTCAAGATTCGATTACGATTATCCTGTCAACGATTCGATTCAATTCGATATCCCGATGCATCACGATTCATACCAATGCGTTGCATCCTCAATTTTCTATATTACTGCACATGGCTTATTTTTCATCAATGCATACATGCAGTAAATACATATGAACTCTCTTTTTATTATTTAGAAAGTGGTTCAGAAATCAATAACATAAATGTCTTGACATTAATTTATAAACCTAAATGAATTGTATAGGTCTAGCCTCCCTAAATCTGTGTGTGAAATTGTTCCATATCTCAGTGATGAAGTGAATAATAAAGTTTCTATCGGGTCACTGTCAGCCTGTCACTCATTATTTTCAGGGGGGGGCGGGGCTTGGAGGAACGGAGGAGACGGTGATCGCGGAAGCTTTTTTCCTCCTGCCTTCACAAACTTTACACACGTATATATCGTCTGAAAATGGCTAGAGAACATTCATACTCTGCAATCCAAGACTTAATTAAATCCACCAAAAACCTGACATGATTGAAACGCGATTATTTTTGAAAAACATAAATCCCTGTGTCTCTGAGCTGCAGCGACACGGAGTGATTCAGAGCGGGTCCTTCTGCTGTTCATTTCATTTCATTTCAAACCTTTATTTATACAGATAAAATCCCATTGAGATCATTGATCTCTTTTCCAAGGGAGACCTGTTCAAGTAGGTTCCACATGAAACATAAAAGCATGTTGGTTCTGGACTGGTGTTCTTGTGTTGGTGGATAAAGCAGACTGCTCCGTGTTTGGTGTTGCTGTGCCGCTGTCACGTCTGTTCCCTGATCTCTGCGTCACCGACCGATTTGATATTAAAGTGACAGAAAAAAAAACGTTATAGTAAAGCCGCGACCGGAAAATCAGGAAGCAACGTTACTACGCTATAATCGATTATTTTCCGTCACTGCATCGATACCGAATCGTCCACGTCCGCATCGCAATGCATCGTAGAAACGATTATTTTCAACACCCCTACTGTATACCAGAGGTGGGAGTAAGTCATACATGTGCAAGTCTCAAGTTACTGGGGTGAGAGTCAAGCAAGTCAAGTCCTACGAAATCCTGATGAATAACCCCAGTTTAAATCAGTTAAAAGACAGTGGTTATGAAACTAGAGTTTTATTTTCAACATTAACAACAATGGAGAGTGGGGCTCTGAAATCATAAAACAGGTAATAGGGGGAATTATGTGTGTTGTGTGTGTGTGTGTGTGTGTGTGTGTGTGTGTGTGTGTTGTGTGTGTGTGTGTGTGTGTGTGTGTGTGTGTGGGTGTGTGTGTGTGTGTGTGTGTGTGTGTGTGTGTGTGTGGGGTGTGTGTGTGTGTGTGTGTGTGTGTGTGTGTGTGTGTGTGTGTGTGTGTGTGTGTGTGTGTGTGTGTGTGTGTGTGTGGTGTGTGTGTGTGTGGTGTGTGTGTGGTGTGTGTGTGTGTGTGGTGTGTGTGTGTGTGTGTGGGTGGTGTGTGTATCAGGGTTTCCGCTAGGATTTTTTCTCGCCGGTCAAATGTCCGGGCAGAATTTATTTTACCGGTCATATTTCAATAATAATAATAATAGTTGTGTAGCAGAGTTTCCGTTAGCAGGTAATTACCGGACTCTGAGCAGATATGCTTCAGTTTAAAACTCAGTTTACGGGGCTCATTTTTATATTGCTTCAGTTTATAATCGTAACAGATCGAAAAATTCAGATTCATTTTTCAATAAATGATTCCACAAACAACAAACAGCATAATTATTACATTCAAACAAACTACTTGTAGTAGATAACGTACATTATTCAGAAGTTTACATCAACTTTGAATAATAACACGGGAGAAACGGATCCTCTCTTTTCCCCTCTCTCTCTCTCCTGACAGCCCGTCAGTTTCTCATGCAGCTCCTGCAGCTCGCTAAACAGAGGGCGGGGCTTCAGGTGATTATGCAGAGCTGTCTCGGTCAGACTCAGCAGCTGATCTGATCTCTCTCTCGCTCCGGTTACACTTCACTCGCGTTTCTGTCCATATCGCTCAGATCCAGCTCTCCTGATCGGCCTTTACAGAGAGCACCGATCAAACTATTAAGAGTGAATATCGGCCGATAATGACCGGCGGCCGATCGATCGGAGCCTCCCTAATTATTACCAGACATTTTGACCGTCAGGTTTTGAATTTACCGGTTTTTTATAAATTTTACCAGCTAAAAACCGGTAATTACCGGTTAACGGAAACGTGTGTGGTGTGTGTGTGTGTGTGGTGTGGGTGTGGTGTGGTGTGTGTGTGTGTGTGTGTGTGTGTGTGTGTGTGTGTGTGTGTGTGTAACACGTAGCAGCCTGCGGTCGCTCGTTAGCTCGTGAAGGGAAACACAGTGAAGGCACAGCTCTTTGCGGCTGGTGCTGCTCTTCTCAGATTCTGCTGAGTTGCACGTTACTGCCTCCTGGTGCTGCAGAGATTTCATGAAGTGAAGGAGGGTTTCTTCTATGAAGCAGCAGATACTGTGAGAGTCAGACATGAATACATAGCTCAAGGCAGACTGGTTCACAGACTCTCCTGTTTTGCCGATCCGGTGCTTGAACAAATAACTCTACACCCCTGGCCGAAATGTCCCTAAAATGAAGTCTGAGTTTGAAATCTATCTCAAATAATGTATGTATTTCCCCACATAAACATAACAGTCTGCAATGAAACGGCCGTCTCCTGTGCGCTCCTGTACAAACACAAATGCCAATATTTTATTTTAAAAAGTAAAGTCCTTTCGAGTCGTCTGTCTCAAGCAACTAGTCTCAGGTCATGAATACCAAGTCAAAGTCAAGTCGAGTCTTTTATCAATGTTAGTCAAGCAATTCTCAAGTCAAAAAATAGGCAAGTCATGTGACTCGAGTCAAGTCATGTGACTCGAGTCCCCCACCTCTGGTATATACTTTGGTTAGAATATTACTGTATCAAATATAATACAAATATAATAAACACAAACAGTTGATAAGTAGTCTTTTGTTAACTCAAGGTTTATATATTATTTATTTCATTTCATTCAAACTACTTTTTCAATGATTTTACCTAGAAATGGGAGGTTTGATATGGGCCTGTAATTGGTCATTACTGAAGCATCTAGATTATTCTTTTTTAAGAGCGGTTTAATGACTGCAGTTTTCAGGGCCTGTGGAAAAACACCTGAGTGAAGAGACTTGTTTACTCTGTGAAGTAGATCTGAGGCCATGCAAGGAAAAGCATCTTTGAAAAACCCTGTTGGAATAATATCAAGGCAGCAGGAGGAGGACTTCAGAAGTTGAATAATGTCCTCTAGGTTTCTATCATTAATCTGATGGAACTGTGTCATGGTGTTTGTATTGATGTTAGGTGGACACAGGGACAACACATCTGATGTACCTTTTCATTTCATTTAACTTCAAACCTTTATTTAACCAGATTGGTCCCATTGAGATCATAGATCTCTTTTTCAAGGGAGACCTGCAGCATATAGGTTCCACATGAAACATAAAACAATAAAGGACATTATACATTATATTTACAGGATACATAGTTATAGACATTTACAAGTGCCCATTGTATCAGCAAGCATTTCATTTAGTCTAGCTTTAAAAACATGCAGAGGAATGAGATTGCTCAGTTTCAATTCTTGCTGAAGACTGTTCCAAGCAAGTGGAGCTGCGCACATAAAAGCTGTCTTACCTAAGTCAGTCCTTGCTCTTGGCACATCTAACAAGACTACATCATGTGACCTCCGACAATAGCTGCTTGCAACTCTGTGTTATCAGAGAGCAGATATAATACGGGAGTTTACCCAACAAAGCTTTATAGATAAACGTGTACCAATGACTGAGCCTCCGTACAGAGAGTGATGGTAAACCTGCCTCGGTAACAGTGTACAGTGATGTGTAAGCGCTTTACAATTTGTGACAAATCTCAGAGCACTGTGATACGCAGCATCCAATTTGCTCAGGCAATTGGCAGGTGCATTCATATAGACCAGATCACCAGAGTCCAGCACAGGTAAAAAGGTCACAGTGACTAGCCTTTTCCTGGCCTCCAGCGAGAAGCAGGACTTGTTTCTGAAAAAGAAACCTAGCCTAACCCTCAGTTTTTTAAGCAGGTTATTGACATGAAGTTTAAAAGAGAGACAATCATCAAGCCAGATACCAAGGTATTTGTAACAGGCAACAACTTCAAGTTTTGTTCCTTGCGTAGTTACAATATCTAAAACAGGCTCTGGTGTCTTTTTAGCTTTTGAAAAGAGCATTACCTTGGTTTTATCCACATTTAAAAGAAGCTTTAATAATTAAAGGGGACCTATCATGCAAAATGCACTTTAGTATGTCTTTTTTACAATAAAAGCATTTCAATTAATATTGGGAGTCATATCATTACTTTGTTGAGAATGTGGCCATGTGATAAGCGGGATAATGTGCAGTGACGCGATCATTATAAATAACACCTTCATGCAGATCTAGATCCCTCCGCTCCGCTTACTGACGTCAGTAAAGTGTTCAAATCTGGATCAGTCTGTATCAGATCCGTTGCAGCCCCTTCTTTTAGAGATTTGGGTACGGAGGAAAATAGAGAGGATTTAGAAAATGATTTTATTGATTTAAAAAATGGTTGTATTGATTTAAATTGACATGCATCCGCTAAGGAAAGTAGTCCGTTGTTACCGTTTGCACTAAAGTAGCAACGGCAGGAACTGCTTCGATAGCTTTTTTGAGGAGATTTTTGATTACAGATTAAAAAAACATCATTGCTTGCTTTAAAAGTAGCACAATTCATTATGTCAAACCTTGGGAAGTATCTAGATATCCCTGCCCTAATGCCAAAGGAACTGCACACTGAATATTTGTCGCCGTTTGATGTCTATGTCTGGACCGCTGCGTAAAAAGGAGGTCTCTGCCCCGTTACTTCTCTTCTTACTTCTATAAGAAAAAACACGGTGGACGGAGATCTCTTTTTCTCCCCCTCTTATCCCAGCAGCTGATCTCAGAGCACGCTCCCCTCTCCTGCAGGGGGGCGTGGTCAGCTGCAGCTCACAGAATCAGCCCCCTGCAAAAACAGCACTGGAAAGAGCAAATAGAGCGAAATGAGGCGTGGCTAAAATGCAGGATCTTTTTGGTATTTTGAAAAAAATACTATATTTATATACTTTATATGGGTATGGCCCTACAATATATTGTTCAAATATAGCATGATAGGTCCACTTTAAGTGAGTTTACTTGTGTATTTATGCTTTTTAGATTGACTTTCTCTCTTTCTCTGTCCGTCTGTTCTAGAAACCGAAAGGAAAAGAGAGACGTCACAGCTGTCAGCAATGTGACAAATCTTTTACAATATCTGGAAATTTAAAGCGCCACCTGAGTATTCACACAGGAGAAAAACCGTACAGCTGTGAAGAGTGTGGGACAACTTTCACTCAATCAGGTCATCTCAAATCACATCAACGTATTCACACGGGAGAAAAACCTTACAGCTGTGAAGAGTGTGGGAAAATGTTCACTGAATCATGTGCTCTCAAATCACATCACCGTATTCATACAGCAGAAAAACCGGACTGGTGTGAAGAGTGTGGGAAAACGTTCACTACATCAAATGCTCTCAAAACACATCACCGTATTCACACAGGAGAAAAAACCATACAGCTGTGAAGAGTGTGGGACAACTTTCACTACATCAAGTAATCTAAAAAGACATCACCGTATTCATACTGGAGAAAAACCTTACAGCTGTGAAGAGTGTGGGACAACTTTCACTACATCAGGTGCTCTACAAAAACATCACCGTATTCACACTGTAGAAAAACCGTACTGGTGTGAAGAGTGTGGGAAAACGTTCACTACATCAAGTAATCTCAAATCACATCTTCATGTTCACACAGGAGCAAAACCTTACAGCTGTGAAGAGTGTGGGACAACTTTCAGTACATCAAGTGCTCTACAAAAACATCACCGTATTCACACTGGAGAAAAACCGTATTGGTGTGAAGAGTGTGGGAAAACTTTCACTAGATCAGATCATCTCAAATCACATCAACTTATTCATACTGGAAAAACCTTACAGCTGTGAAGAGTGTGGGACAACTTTCACTAGATCAGGTGCTCTCAAATCACATCAACTTATTCACACAGGAGAAAAACCTTACAGCTGTGAAGAGTGTGGGACAACTTTCACTCAATCAAGTAGTCTCAAAAAACATCAACGTATTCACACTGGAGAAAAACCGTATTGGTGTGAAGAGTGTGGGAAAATGTTCACTACATCAAGTGCGCTCAAATCACATCTTCGTGTTCACACAGGAGAAAAACCTTACAACTGTGAAGAGTGTGGGACAACTTTCAGTACATCAAGTGCTCTCAAATCACATCACCGTATTCACACTGGAGAAAAACCGTACTGGTGTGAAGAGTGTGGGAAAACTTTCACTACATCAAGTGCTCTCAAATCACATCTTCGTGTTCACACAGGAGAAAAACCATAGTGGTTTTAAGAGTGTAGGAGCCACAATTAAGCATGTTTTTTTTTTTCAGTTTACAATAAACAATTCCCATCTATAGAGTGGCGAAGTCACGCCCATCTACTTCCGCTCCATGGGACCTTATTTCGGAAAGATAATGTATGGAAGTCAATGGATAGAGAAAACGTTTCTTTGGATCCCGTTTGAATTGTGCCATGAGTTACACATATGATGTTTGTCAATCTTAAATAATAATTTCCATGTAAAAAAAGTCACAGTTTGTCGTAAAACTGTTGAAATATAAGACTATGAAAAATACGCAACTACAAAGACTACTAATCCCGTAAGTGATGTCACAATTGTTTTCCTCCACTAAGAGATAGCTAAGATCAGCTATAGATTCTATCTATATGGCGTTGGCTAAGATAGATAACTTTAACAAGATGCCTGTGTGCTTAGTACCAGGTTGTTATCATACCAGCAATGGGTCTTCCTCGTTCTTTCGCTTCCCGTCTGATGAAAGGACCAGGAGTGGCTGGATCAAGTTAGCTACCTAGCTAACACAATTTAAGCCCGCGGGAGAAATGCTAACGCTACATTAGCATCGCCGATCTGTTCTACTTCATGCTATCTGCAGAAATGGTTGACATTAAACATTAAAAGACCAGGCAGTTCAGAGAGAATCAAAGGAAGGCAGGCAGCTTTGCATGACATTCTTCTGGACGTGTTTCCTTGTGGTGATAGTCAATCATTTTGTTGACAAGACAGTAGTGACGGCCATCTTGGTGACGTGTGTTGTTCTGCGAGACCAGAGATGTAGTTCATGTTGCAAATGTATTATCTTTTCAATTTACACACGGCATCTATTGCACGTCTGTCCGTCCTGGGAGAGGGATCCCTCCTCTGTTGCTCTCCCTGAGGTTTCTCCCATTTTTCCCTTTAAACTGTGGGTTTTCTGTGGAAGTGTTTCCTTGTACAATGTGAGGGTCTAAGGACAGAGGGTGTTGTATTGTCATACTGATATTCTGTACACACTGTGAAGACCACTGAGACAAATGTAACATTTGTGATATTGGGCTATATAAATAAACATTGATTGATTGATAGTTCATTGAGCGTTTTTTTACTTGAAAAATACTTTTTTAAATGGACAAACATCATATGTGTAATTCGTGGCACAATTCAAACGGGATCGAAAGATAATCTTTGTCTCTCCATTGACTTCAATACATAATTTTTTCAAAATAAGGTCCCATGGAGCTCCACAGGAAGGGGAGGGACTTCGCCACTCTATTGGCCTTGTGTTGGGTAATCCTTTTTTCCATTAAAGATCCCATCCCAACATCGCCATCTGTTGACGTAACGTCAGAATTGACAGGCATAATGTCCACTGTTAAGTTTCGTTTTCTGGCTGTCCGTCTGCCGACAGCTTTTCAAACAGCTGACATTATTGCAGCATTAAATCCAAGCCATTGTCCGATGCAGCTTATGATTCCAATATACGATCCAGTTTGAATGCTGCTCATACCCGGCCGCTTTCCCAGCCTTGGCTCTCGGCCTCTCCTTTCGCCTCTTGATGAGCGCAGGTGGTGACAATCTCCAGCTGATTGTGGCGTGTTGTCCAGCTGATCCGGGATGACGGTGTCGGTTGTGAAGTAATCCAATTGTTTGTCCGGTGAAAACGATCCTTAATCCAATGCGATATGTTTCTTATTGTCCAGTTTCACTCATAGAGTACGATTCTATGTTCCAGTGTCCTATATCTTTTTGCCATTACTTCACAGGAGGGTTTAGAGTGATCCTGACGCAGACACAAACATATGAAGTTCCGGTCTTTTGCTGCAGTTTTAGAATGATGTTTTATTGCTTTACATACCAAGGTTTAAGTACACGGTGTCAATAGTTGTAGTATGAGCATCTGGGGGCTGGGCTGGCCGTCTGGTAGAATCGGTATGCTCTAACTCCTGTGTCCTCTTCCTCTCCTGTCACCTATGACCCCTTTTATACACCCCGCCACCAAGTGTTCTAAAATAATATTGCACTATACATATAAATAAGGTAAACTGAGACACCAACAACACCCATAAAATGGCTCCTCCAAAGAGTGTGGGAAAACCTTTTCTTAAAGTATTCACCTTAAAGTCCATGAGCGAGTTTCACTGTTCACATGCTTCATGTATCTGGAACATATTTACGATGTTTTCAGTTTGATTCTATTCTCTTGTTGAAATGATCAGACTACCACAAATAAAATGGCCTTAGAAACAGACTCGTCACCCTGCGTATTTGTTGTGTGTTGCAGCATATTATAAACATGTCATCCCCTTATCTTCAAATACCCAGGTTGTGTAGTGATGTATTTGTGGTGTACTGTCCACATCGCAGACCTGAAGTCGTGCAGTCGATGGATGCGAAGTGTACAGGACCTTGGTCTCTGAGACTCAAAAAAGCCTTTCTCGCCTACCTGTCCACTTTGCAGACCTGAGATCCTGCAGTCATTTCTCAAAGATGGTGTGGCATACAGGGAGGTGCAGTCTCCTGATGGTATAGGCTGTATTATAGTGGACATCTGCAACCCTAGAAAACAAGATAACATCAGGATAACCAATGTATACAACCCATGTCCAAATCTAACCACTGATATATTTAAAGAAGTAGCAGAACATAAACATAGGAAGGAAGTTTGGTGTGGTGATTTCAATGCACACAACCGTCTATGGGCAGCAACCATACAGACAGTAACGGAAACATCGTGGAGGAAATGCTGGAGGAAAGAACACTAGCATGCCTTCATGATGGACATGGCACAAGAGTAGATGTTCACAGGGGAACGTCTCATGCCTGGATCTGACGTTAGTGTCAAACTGTTTGGTTCATACATGTGAATGGTTTGTTTTGAATAACTCCACTGGAGGAAGTGACCATTATCCAGTGCTTCCTAAAGTGAATAATAATGTATAGATGCTGTTATGGAAATATGGAAATATGGCTCCCAAACACGGCTCTGGAGAGAACAAGTCAATGATCAAAACAAATAAATGGTGAATCAAGAAAAGCTGTCTTTTGGTTATTTATTTGAAGCTTCAAACAAACGATACAATAATATAATAATGTCACAAGTCGCACAGAGTATAGGATAGTCTGTGTGAGAGTGCGCAGATCAATGGAAAGACAAAGGTTATATAGAAAAGGAGTGGGAAAGAGAACAATCTGGGTTCACACAGTCAGATTGTTGATGAGACACCCAGTGGCCTTGAGTAGTAGCATAACGGTTCTCAGAGCAGGGAAGTTCGTGATGTGTCTGACTGAGTCTCTTAGTAGCCAAAGCAGCTCTTTGGCCTGAAGGAGAGGAAGCAGAGATATATAATAGTAAGAATATATCAGGAAATGGAAAGCATTTGGTTTAAGCATATGAAAGAAATAAGAAAAGGATAATAAAATAAAAATTTCCACTACATTCTCCCCTTTTGATCATACTTGATCAATAGAAAAAACAAATGATAGGATAGACTGATATAACACATCAATGAATACACTCCATCGCTGGTTTAAGTAAACACATCACAAATATATCATAGAAAACTGGCTGTTTTTGTGGAGGACAGACTCCAATATAATGTAAGCATAAGAGAGGAGATACACACATGATTATATTGATAAATCGGAATCAGACTCTTCTGATTCTAGCTGATCTATCTCACTGTGGCGCAAAGGATTGTCTTGTAATGGAATAGTAGTATACTGAACGAAAGCTGAGGATACCATGCTGGAAACGCATTTCTTCAGTATTGGGATAATCACACAGGTACAACTGATTAATAGGCCAAACATGATCGCCAGGGGTGTAACTATACTAGCCAGCCATGCTTTCCACCTGCCTGATGTAAGCCAGGCCCACCAGTCCCAGCCACCTGCGTTGGATATGTCATCAGCTTTCATGTCAGCTAACAGGTTGTTAAGATGCAGCACGGTGTCAGTGATGTTCTTGGTGGCGTCGGGAATGTAAGTGCAACAGGAGTCACCGATCACATGACACAGGCCACCCTTTGAGGCGAACAAAAGGTCAAGAGCGAATTGGTGCTGCATGAGCATGTTCCTAGAGGCTATTATGAATGGGGTCAAAGCCTGGAAGCCTTGCGTCGTCTCGTAAGTGAGGTTCTCTAGCCGGACGTGTAAGGTATCTATTTTATGGGCATTGTTTACTGTACCCCACCATGGGAACAGGCCACCCATGAATTTAGCTCCAGTGGACGTCATATCTCTTTTTACCTTGTGGTGGTCGGGGTGTTGGAACTCTGGGTAATGATGTGTCGCGTGCATTAAGGACGTGAGTACAGTGACTGCTGGATTCAAATCCACTAGAGTGCATGTACCTATCCAGAGGGGAGCCAGAACTTGATAGAGCTTGTTGCCGCACAACCAAACATAATCTTCTGGCGCGCTAAACCCAGCACCACTGGGCCACGCCAGTTGGAGGGACATATGTTTAACATCAGGGAATGCTACGTTAGAAAGGATTCTCTCAGGGGCACCAGATATGTGACAATACGAGATTTTGTAAGCACCGTCACCGCATGTGTTCCGTAGGATGCGAGTACAACCAGTAGTAGTGCCTAGGAAAAAATAAGGTGGTGTCAAAGACGTTTTTGTGGTAAACTCTCTGGATGCAGAGGCTGTGTTTCATCCCTCTCAATGACTGGGTGCACATGGCTGACGGGTTGGTACTTTGCGTATGTGGTATCAAGCGTGGATGCACGCAAAGAGGAGTCAGACCGATTGCTGCATGGTGGGGGAAGCTGCCTAGCATAACGCCACTCAGTTACGCTGTCTTCACCCTTGATGGGCTTTGTCAGAGCCATAAACGCGCAGAGGTGTTCAACCTGGGTCAGAGAGCGCGGACGAACTGGCACGGACATTGATGAGTCCTGGGGGAAAAGGGTGCATGCATAACATGACCCATTTTGTCCTGCGGCCTGCAAGAATGATCTCAGAGTGTGCCACCAGACGTTACCGGTGATCCCATTACTGGTCTGACCCACATCAATGTTGCTTTGGTCGTTATCGCCTATGTATAGATTAAATGTAGATGTACCTATGGATGTCAATAGTGGCGTCAAGGGTTGCTTACGCTTTTCCGGGGTCTGAGTTTTGGGCGCGATGTCTATGTAAAATGTGCCACACGGGTCGGCGCCGGATACATACATACAGACAACAAAATAACCCTTGTCTGATATCTGGGCAGCCTAGTTGCAACAGGATAACGGGGCTCGATGAATTGACCTTGGAGATAGACAATCTCCCTTTGATGTTTGTTTGTCGTCCCATAAGGTATAACCCCAATCGGTGTGCGCGGTGGTCCATAAAACAAAAGTCCAGCCCCCCGAGCAGTGAGTGGCGGTGTAACTGTCGCTCTCGACATAGCAAATGTAGGCGTCTGCCCCCCCCCAGTTTCTTAGGGTCGGGGCAATGCATGTAGTTGCACGGGTCTAACTGCACTGCGCTATCTTCCCCATCCCTTAGAGTAATGTTACCAATCCTGTCTTGACCAGCCCCTCGACCCATGTGGTTCGCCCTGCTTTCCCCCGCCCCTTGACCCATATGGTTCGCCCTCCTTTCCCCATGAACCTCTTAGATACCTCGATTTTGGCTGACGTGCTGTATGCTGACCCTGGATACATAAAATATAGGACTAGTCCTAACACAACTATCATGGCAAGTATGCAGAGGAACCATTTTATGATTGTCCAGGCTCTCCAGTAGCATTCACATTGCTCACGGTTGCGTTGTCGTCTCTCCAGGCGAGCCCTCATCACGAGGGGGAAATGTTCCATGGAGTGTGTGAGTGTATTCTCTCGGTCGATTTCGTGACACGGACAGTCAGACTTCGCACACTGATAACACAAACGAGGAACCAGAGAGCATATGGAACCGCTCAGCTGGCACTCGCTCGTGACACCTTGTGTGTAGTGTGTTTTGGTGTATGTAGTGCAAGTGTGGTGCTGGTGGTGACTAGGACACGTCACTTGCTGTCATCTCTGTTGGTGACTCGGACACGTCACTTGTTGTCATCTGTTGGTGACTTGGACACGTCACTTGTTGTCATCTGTTGGTGACTTGGACGTGACTTGGACACGTCACTTGTTGTCATCTGTTCTATCGTTTCTCCTTTCCTGTGACCACGACCTTGCAGTGGCTGGCGTGGACCCATGTAGCTCTCTCGGCGACCTTGACCGCTGTCTGGGTGACGAGAAGTACCTGGTAGGGACCTTGCCAACGATTGGATTTCCAGCTCTTTCTCCGGAAATCCTTGACCAGCACGAAGTCGCCCGGTTGAAGGCGGTGAAGCGGACCAGTGGCAGGGGTAGGCAAGGCTGCGGCTACCTGACGTCGGATGTCTGCTAAGGTGGATGATAGGTTAACACAATATGACAACATAGCATCCTCACACAAAGTTGTGGAGGGAAGAGGACATCCTGGAGCCTTGAGTCCAATCTGTGGAGGAGCCCCAAAAAGGATTTCAAATGGGCTGAGTTGACTCCGTGTTCTTTTCCGCATCCTCATGTACATCAGCACAATGGGCAGAGCTTGTGTCCATGACAGACCTGTGTCTGCACAGCATTTTGCTAGTTTGTTTTTGATTGTGCCGTTCTCTCTTTCCACCCCACCCCCACTCTGCGGGTGATAAGCACAATGCTTTCTGATGTCCATGCCCATGTATTCTCCTATCTGCGTAATGGCCTCATTAGCAAAATGTGAACCGTTGTCACTAGAAATTTTGTCTGGTAGTCCCCATCTAGGAATGATTTCCCTCAGTAGTGCCTTTGCCACAGCATTTGCTGTCTGTGCTTTTACTGGGAAAGCTTCAACCCATTTGGACCACATGTCGACCATCACTAAGCAGTGCTTCTTACCCTCTGATGGGCTAAGCTCAATGAAGTCCAGCATTAGGTGCTCAAATGGCCTGGTGGGAGGTGGATGTGCTCCGGGTCCTGTAACCTTTACTGGTCTACCAGAATTTTGCAAATGCAGATTAGGCATGCTTCACAGTGCTTTTGAGCTGTTACTGTGAATCCCCTTGTGAACCACTCCTGATTATAGACTCTAACATCCCCCCTTTTGACACATGATCCAACCCATGTGTCAACTTAGCGAAATGAGGGAAAAAATGTCTGGGAAGACATGGATTGGAATTTGGGCCAACCCAGGTGCTGGATTTTGGGTCAAAAACAGCCCCAGCAGCCTTCCATTGAGCCTTCTCAACTGGCGTAGCTAGCTGCTGCATGGAAGTCAGTGATGACATTTTGTCAGTGAAGGAGGAGACAGGGATTTTAACAAATGAGTGTGCGTGAGGTGCGAGAGGAATCAGGGCAGCTGCCTTTGCGGCTGAGTCAGCAGACGCATTTCCTAGGGAAACTGGGTCTGTACTGTTTGCGTGTGCGGCACATTTACAGACTGCAACCTCAGATGGGAGCAGAATGGCGTCTAGTAAGCCTGCAACCAGTACATGGTTAAGTACTGGTTTGCCATCAGATTTCAGAAATTGTCTACACTTCCAAATAGCCCCAAAATCGTGTACTACCCCGAAAGCATATCGTGAGTCAGTGTAAATAGTCACGGTTTTGCCTTCTGCAAACGTGCAGGCTTCAGTTAGTGCGATGAGCTCTGCTGCCTGTGCTGAGAGGTGACATGGAAGCGGTCCAGAACGGAGTACAGCAGAATCTGAAACAACAGAAAAACCCACCCGATTAGTGCCCCCTTGGTCGCGAGAGGCAGACCCATCAACATACAAAATGAGGTCAGCGTTGGTCAGAGGAACGTCTTTTAAGTCCGGTCTAGGTGTGCACACAATGGAAAGTACGGCAACACAGTCGTGTTCGTCACCGTCTTCAGGCAAAGGCATGAGAGACGCTGGATTCAGAGTGTTACATCGCTTGACATAAACATTAGGCATGTCTAACAGGCAGGTGTGATACCTGAGGTAACGTGCAGCAGAGAGGTGTGATGTTCTCTGTTCAAGGAGAATGAGTGAAACAGCATGTGGAACTAACAGGGTCAAAGGTGCATATCCCACAATGTCACGTGAGGAGTTGAGCGCTTTCTCAGCAGCAGCCACTGCACGTAGACATTTAGGCAGGCCAGCAGCTACAGGATCTAGCTTGGAGGAGAAATAGGCCACAGGCCTCTGTTTTCCTCCATGATCTTGCAGTAGAACTGAGGTCATACACCCATGTCGTTCATCCACTGCCTGAGTGAAAGGTTTAGTGTGATCAGGTAGACTTAGAGTCGGTGGCGATTGTAGAGCCAGCTTCATATTAATGAAGGCTTCGTCGGCTTCCGGTGTCCATATAAGATGATCTGTAGGTTTCAAACCAGTGACGTATGTAATAGTACGCAGTGGTAACTCGATTGGAGAATAGTTTGGAATGAATGACCTGCAGTATGAACAAAAACCCAAAAATGACATCATCTGTCGCTTAGTGACAGGTTTTGGCAGAGCAGCCAATGATGAAATACGCTTATCTGAAAGCGTTTTCCCCTCTCCTGAAATGACATGACCCAAGAATGTAACTGTTCTTTGCACATATTGGAGTTTAGACAAACTGGCCTTATGGCCTTCGGCTGCGAGGTGCATTAACAAAGCAATAGTATCAGCCTCACACTGCTCTGCTGTAGGTGCGCAAATCATAAGATCGTCAACATACTGGATCAGAGCAGTGCCTTTAGAAACTGGAGAGAGGCCAAACTTGTACACAATGCCTGGTTGTACACAGTAGGTGATTCGCAATAACCTTGACACAGGCGTGTAAAAGTGTAAGGTTTACCATCATATTCAAATGCAAACCAGAATTGGCTGTCTTTGTGTACAGGGACACTGAAAAATGCATTTGAGAGGTCGATGACAGAAAAAAATGCTGCAGAGGCTGGAACTTGGGAAAGAATCAGATACGGATTTGGGACCAGCGGTGCCCGAGCGTGAACCGCTGCATTTACAGCTCGCAAATCCTGGACAAATCTCCACTCGTCAGGAGGTTTGTCTCTGATCTTTTTGACAGGAAACACTGGAGTGCGGACCGGGGAATCATTACACGGAATAATGATCCCTTGTTTAAGCAGAGAGGTAAACACTGGCCGGATGCCATCAACAGCTTCACGTTTCAATGGATACTGAGGTTGATTTGGACGGAACGTGGATTTAGGAGTGATAACCACCGGCTCCGCAGAGCGGATTAAACCTACGTCATATTTGTGAGCTGCCCACAGTGTTTGAGGCACTGTTTTTAGCGCGTCAGGGAGCTCAGAAATATGACTGAAAAATGAGAACTCCGCGCCAGATGGCCAGCACCGGAGTTAACATAGTCATCATTACCTGTCAGAGTCAGAGAACGCAGTACATGCACTGAGCAGTCAATGTTGTATTTAAACACGTCATGTGATGGGGAATACTCAATCAACGGGTCGTCTGTGATAGTCCAATCAGTACTAGATTCCCAGTCTTTAACGATTGGACCCAAATCCCTCCATTTCTCAGTGGCCCCCCTGGCTAGTGAAATGTGTGGGACCGCCCCTGGGATTTGATGCAGCTGGTTTTGTGTGTGTGTTAGTTAACAGAGATAGCGCTACACAGAGAATTCCAATACATTGTTTTAAGCATGATCTCATCATTCTCACATTGCAAAAAACTCATCATCGTATCTACATGCATCATTATCAACAACATTAGCAGTACAATGCAAATGAGAAGTTTTCATGAACACAGCAGGTGGAAACACACGTTGATGAGTCAAACGCAACAACTCCTGAGAGTCAGGAGTTGTTAACAGCCATTGGTACACTTAGTAATTCTTTACCATCAAATGTGGGGTTTTGAACCATCAATGGAGTTGGTCGTCGGACTTTGAGCCCCTCATTTGTGGAAATGAGGTCTAAGCCTAACCGGAGGATCAGATCTCGTCCCAGTAAATTTATTGGGCAGACAGATGATAACAGGAAACTGTGTTTGATTGTTGTTGGAAATGGATGGTTATCATCACCACCGTTATCTTTACACTGAAGTGGTATCGAAAACTTTCCTTCACCGTTAACCCCCCTGCTCCTATCGAGTGAATGAATCTTCCACTAAATTTGCAATCTGGCAGATCTGCCCTTTTTAGCACAGAGTGCGTAGCACCGGAATCAACCAGAAATGTAATATCAACCCCCATTATAGCTAAGGTCAGTGTGGGAAATTTCTCAAATGCTTTTTCCGTGTCATATTTCAAATATGTACCCTCTTTAATCACGATTTCTCTAATTCTTCCAATTTCTCAATCGCGTGTATGATGTGTGTGTGTGTGTCACTTCCCTGGTTTGATGTGGTTGGCACGGGGTCCGTCTCCTCGAACCGAACCTCCTCCCTCTCCTCCACTCTCTCCCTCCGAAGTCAGTTTGAAGAATTTTGTCTGTTATGATCCGATTTATCCGAGCGAAAGTTCTTTTTCTGCTTCTCGTGTGGGCAGTCAGCGATCTGATGACCCGTCTCTCCGCAGTTAAAACAGCGATTATTGCGGACTCTTCCCCGTCCTCTGCCTTTTCCTCCCTGGCCACGAAACCCCCCCGGTTCCCTCTGCCCTGGCCCTCAGCTTGGGTCCAGGTGGTTGTGACAGCCTGGACCATGGTCAGCTGGGCCTTGTCTTTGCGTTCCCGGCGTTTCTTTTCTTCACTGGCCTTTTCTTCTGAGAGCCGTTTCTCGGCATGCACGGCATGTCGGCGAATTTCTACCAGCCGGGCACCGTCCAGTACGCCAATGCAGGAGTTTCGCACCGATGCAGAGATAGCCGGGGATAGGCCGTTGAGGAAAGCGTTGCTGAGGTGTGTCTCCCACACTCCCACCTCTTTGTGGCTCGGCCCCGGCTCTTGTTTGATAACCCGCTATTCTCGATGAACACTTGTTCTAAGCGGTGGTAATAGTCATTTACTGTTTCCTCCGGGTTCTGCTTACATGCATAGATTCTTGCCATGTCGACTTTGACGGGGAACTTTTTAGTTATTTCAGTCTCTAGGCGGCCCAAAGCCTCGCGGTAGGTAGCGTTCTGCTCATCCTCCCACTCGGGTTTTTTCATGTGCTGTTGACCTCTCAGTATTTCGGTGAAGTGGCTGACGTGTGTCGGACCCATTTTCAGAGTCAATAATATCTTTATCTCCGGCATGGTAGGGGTGAATTGTCTACAGAACATGATAAGTGCTGTAGCGAATTTAGCACCTCCTAACTCAACATCTGGCAGGTGATCTCTTGATATCTCCTTCATCTCTGCTATGGTCCATGGGCGATAGACTAATGCAGGACCATCAGGTCCGGCCACCTGTATCATAGGACAGGCGAGAGTCATATTCTCTTCGCCCTCCTGTTCGTTCTGGTAGCGGAGGCGTCCTTTTTTGTAGAGTTCAGCTTCCTTCGCGTCTTTCTCTTTTTTCTTCTCTTGTCCTGGATCTTTTTTAGTCTTGCTTCTTCTTCATTTTCTTTTCTCTCTCTCTCTTCGTCTCTTTCCTTTTTCTGTCTGTCCTGTTGTGCAGCTTCTCCAGCGGCGTCTGGTATGTTGACAGCAGCAGCAGCTCCTCCAAGAGCCTCCTCAGCAGGCAGCAGATGAGGAGGTGGAGGAGGGAATGGAAATCCTGAGTCGAGGAGAGGGTCCCGCACGCCTGCAAACAGAGGATAGAGGGAAGCCTGAAGTTTATGTTGAGGAGGAAACACAAAACACTTTTTCTCTTCCTTTGCACTTTTATCCTCAGCCTGTATTTTTTTATTTCCGCGGCCAATTGCCTTCTTTCACGGCACTCTGCTTCATCCTCCCAGTATTTTAAACACTTTCTATGAGTGTCCAGTTTCTTAAGTCTTTTACTTTAATTGTACTCTTCTTCTTCATTCCATCTTCACACTCTTGTAATTTATCCCTTAGGTTTTTGATTTTTAATTTACTCAAAGAACCTCCCTTAGGAAATCCGAACATTTCCGTCCATATTTAATTTAGACAGAGTTTCTTCACCATATTTTGCTCGCATGACATCAACTATCGGACCCTCAGGAGGCTGTACATACCCCCTCCCCTGCTTTGCCCCCATAGCAAAGTCTTTTAAAGTGTCACCAAAACACTCCGTGTCACCAAAACACTATTTTTCATCCGTCGATGCTAGATATGCCAAATATCTCTGTTTTCGAGCAGTCCCTCTCCCAGATGTCATGTGTTTTAATTACGTTTAACTTTAAACAATTTAGACTTTGCACATCTCACCGAGTATTGAAAGCCCTTTGAGTTCGTTGGATCTCGTGAAGTCAATCGGTTCCACCCCTCACGCTGGTCCCCTCGTCCCGTACGGTTTTTTTTTCCGTTGAGGTAGAGGAAGACCAAAAGATCCCGGATCAACCCACCAGCGAGTAGAGGTTTCCCCGATCAAACATACAGAGATCCTGCCGACAACGCCATTTGTTATGGAATATGGAAATATGGCTCCCAAACACGGCTGGAGAGAACAAGTCAATGATCAAAACAAATAAATGGTGAATCAAGAAAAGCTGTCTTTTGGTTATTTATTTGAAGCTTCAAACAACGATACAATAATATAATAATGTCACAAGTCGCACAGAGTATAGGATAGTCTGTGTGAGAGTGCGCAGATCAATGGAAAGACAAAGGTTTATAGAAAAGGAGTGGGAAAGAGAACAATCTGGGTTCACACAGTCAGATTGTTGATGAGACACCCAGTGGCCTTGAGTAGATAGCATAACGGTTCTCAGAGCAGGGAAGTTCGTGATGTGTCTGACTGAGTCTCTTAGTAGCCAAAGCAGCTCTTTGGCCTTGAGGAGAGGAAGCAGAGATATATAATAATAGTAAGAATATATCAGGAAATGGAAAGCATTTGGTTTAAGCATATGAAAGAAATAAGAAAAGGATAATAAAATACAAATTTCCACTACAATGCAGGAAGGAGGTGTGATAACCAGGAGGTGCTTTGCTAAAGCTGATTGGGGGAATGTAGGATATGGTGTGAGGAGTCGGTACACCTACTAACATCAGAGGGAAGCATAGATATAGCAACATATACTAAATGCAGCAGAGAACAGTATACCCAAAGCAACAACCAAGGGTAGGGAGAAAGTGGTGCCATGGTGGAATGAGGAATGCAGCAGGGCTACTAAAGAGCGAAACGATGCACCTAGAGAATTAAAGAAACATGACACAAAATAATGTTATAGAGTATCAAAGGAAAAGGGTAGCTGCTCGAAGGACAGTAAAATACACACACAAGAGAACATGGAGAGAATGTTGTTCTACCATTGGCAGAGGAGTAACACCAGGTGATGTCTGGTCCATGTTTCAGCAGATGAGTGGGGAAAGGAATCCATTAGAATGCCAGCTTTGGTTGATGGGGAGAGGCTGGCAGTGACGGATAAAGAGAAGGCAGGTATGTGAGGAAGGACACTTGAGAGAGAGCATGGAGAGAGTTGTGTTCTACCATTGGCAGAGGAGTAACACCAGGTGATGTCTGGTCCATGTTTCAGCAGATGAGTGGGGAAAGGAATCCATTAGAATGCCAGCTTTGGTTGATGGGGAGAGGCTGGCAGTGACGGATAAAGAGAAGGCAGGTATGTGAGGAAGGACACTTGAGAGAGAGCATGGAGAGAGTTGTGTTCTACCATTGGCAGAGGAGTAACACCAGGTGATGTCTGGTCCATGTTTCAGCAGATGAGTGGGGAAAGGAATCCATTAGAATGCCAGCTTTGGTTGATGGGGAGAGGCTGGCAGTGACGGGTAAAGAGAAGGCAGGTATGTGAGGAAGGACACTTGCAGCAGTACATAGTGGGGAGCATCTCAGTGATATCCAGAGGCAGCAAACACAGCAGTTGCTAGCAGAGAGTGAAAAGGTGAAGGAGAAGACACAGGATGATAGGTCAGCTCTGGATGTGGAATTAGTGAGAGTAATGACGTGGGGAACATTGAGAAGGAAAGAGATAGTGGCAATAGTGTACGTTGACATTGAAAGGCGTATGACTCTGTGTGGAGGAGGGGCTACTGATCACATGGAGGAGGGGCTACTGATCACATGGAGGAGGGGCTACTGATCACATGGATCACAACTAAGCTGTTGAAGGAAGTTTTTCCATTAATTAGCACTTCTTTATTAAATATTATGAATATGTCTTTATTATCAGGCTATGTTCCACAATCATTCAAAGTAGCAGTGATAAAACCGCTTCTTAAAAAGCACAACCTCGATCCAGAGGTTTTAGCCAACTATAGACCTATTTCTAATCTTCCGTTCCTCTCAAAAATTCTTGAGAAAGTGGTCGCAAAACAGCTGTGTGATTACTTAAAAAACAATGATTTATTTGAAGATTTTCAGTCTGGCTTTAGAACACATCATAGCACAGAGACAGCTCTGGTTAAAGTCACAAGTGATATTCTAATGGCCTCGGACAGGGGACTTGTCTCTATTCTTGTTTTGCTCGATCTTAGTGCTGCATTTGATACTATCGACCATGATATCCTATTGCAAAGACTAGAGCACTTAGTTGGCATACAGGGAACTGCTTTAGGCTGGTTTAGGTCCTATCTATCTGAACGCTCTCAGTTTGTACGTGTTAACGATGAATCTTCCACGCAAACCAAAGTTAGCCATGGAGTGCCACAGGGCTCAGTGCTCGGACCTATTTTGTTCACATTATATATGCTTCCGTTAGGCAATATTATAAGGAATCATTCTGTAAACTTTCATTGTTATGCGGATGATACTCAACTATATTTATCAATCAAGCCTGATGAAATTAATCATCTAAATAAAATTCAAGACTGCCTTAAGGACTTAAAAACGTGGATGACCTTAAACTTTTTGATGTTAAACACGACCAAAACTGAAGTTATTGTACTTGGCCCGAAGAATCTACGAAACAAATTATCTAAAGACATACTAACTATGGATGGCATTAATTTGGCCTCCAGTGAGACTGTAAGGAATCTTGGTGTTATATTTGATCAGGATTTATCCTTTAACGCCCACATAAAATCAATTTCAAGGACCGCCTACTTCCATCTACGTAACATTGCAAAAATCAGGCATATCTTGCCTCAAAACGATGCAGAGAAACTAGTCCATGCATTTGTTACTTCTAGGCTGGATTATTGTAACTCTTTATTATCAGGGAGTACCAAGAAGTCAATCAAGTCGCTTCAGCTGATTCAAAATGCTGCGGCTCGTGTACTAACCAGAGTTAGGAAAAGGGACCACATTACTCCTGTTCTGGCTGCCTTACACTGGCTCCCTATAGAACACAGGATAGAATTTAAAATTCTTCTTCTCGCCTACAAAGCCCTTAATGGGCAGGCGCCATCTTACCTTAAAGAACTCATTATACCCTACTGTCCTACTAGGGCATTGCGTTCCAAGAATGCAGGGTTGTTGGTTGTTCCTAGAATCTTTAAAAGTACAATGGGAGCCAGAGCCTTTTCTTATCAAGCTCCACATTTGTGGAATCAGCTTCCAGTTTGTGTTCGGGCGGCAGACACCCTATCCGTTTTTAAGAGTGCGCTTAAGACCTTCCTTTTTGATAAAGCTTATAGTTAGGGCTGATTAGATTCAGCCCCTAGTTTTGCTGATATAGGCTTAGTTTGTCGGGGGACATCTTACTTCTTCCTTCTCTCTGTCTATACCCGTGTACACTCATGTTCCGATTAACCCAGCTTCCCCAAATGTCTTTCTTTTTGGTGTCTATATACGCTGGGATCCGGAGTCATGGATGATCCTGCGGTCCTGTGTCCTGGATCGCGAGCGCTGGATCTTGAGTCGTGGCTGTGGTCCTGGATCATAGGTCCTGGATGGATATCCTCGTGGATTCATCTTCCTATTATACACACATGCATTCCCAAACATCTGGACTACCTATGTTGCAAATGTATTATCTTTTCAATTTACACACGGCATCTATTGCACGTCTGTCCGTCCTGGGAGAGGGATCCCTCCTCTGTTGCTCTCCCTGAGGTTTCTCCCATTTTTCCCTTTAAACTGGGTTTTCTTTGGAAGTTTTTCCTTGTACGATGTGAGGGTCTAAGGACAGAGGGTGTCGTATTGTCATACTGATATTCTGTACACACTGTGAAGACCACTGAGACAAATGTAACATTTGTGATATTGGGCTATATAAATAAACATTGATTGATTGATTGATGTGATGGAGGAGGGGCTACTGATCACATGGAGGAGGGGCTACTGATCACATGGAGGAGGGGCTACTGATCACATGGAGGAGGGGCTACTGATCACATGGAGGAGAATGGGTATTGGAGGGAGAATGATCAATGGGGTAAGGGCCTTTTGAACAGACGGGACGTTCAGAGGAAAGGTTGGAGCAGATGTTTCCAGTTATTTAGAAATAGAAAACGGTATCCCCCGAGGGAGTGCAGTCAGTCCAATATTATTAACATCATGATTATTGACATGTTGAGACTCATGCATCCAATGGGCTCTACACGCAGAGGATGGGGCTCTGTGGATGAGGGGAAGACGTGCCCCATACGTAATGGAGAAGCTGGAGCGACTAAAGAAGTGGAGAGGTGGTCATATAACTGGATTCAAAATGTCAGAGAGCAAGTCATGCTACATGGTATTTACAAACAAACGCAAGACTGATGGCCAACAGCCAACACTCTATGATCGTCCAATGACAAAGGTGCCTGCCGGTGAGCGTGGAAGTGTGGTCTGCTGCAAGCGGGCAGCAGGAGCGGGGCTGTCAGCATCAGCTTGCAGATGGTATTTTAAACTCGATGCGCTCTGAAGCTACGGGGCGGCCGAGGACAAAAAATACACATGCGTTAATCGCGTTAAAATAATAGTGGCGTTCATTTTTTTTTGCGTGAACGCAAACAAAGCCCTAATATGTATGCATCAAGGGTTACGTCCTTAGCTGGCTAATAAGTAACAAGCTAAGCTAACCAAGCACACAAACGCCTGCGAACGGGGTTAACATGTATAATATTATCATTTCAGACTTCTTGGAAGATCTGTTAGTACATTCAAGCGCACAGCACGACATTTTAATTGTCTGGTATTTGTAACAATATTCCCTAAAAGGCACAATCACCACGGACACGGCTAAAGCTAAAGGGTCAAGTACAGTACTATGACTAACTAACGTTGTAGCCTCTATGGTTGTAGCCTAGCAGAGTGGACAAGTTGCTGTTAGCTGACAGTGAGGCATGTACGTGTCCATCAACGTGACCACGCCCTAATTTATGCAAAAACTTTAAGACCTAATATAAATAAAAGGAATTCACTCACAGATTCATAATCATGAAGGTGGAATCTAACTATCGTTTAGGACTACACCATGTGCTCTGTTTGACAAACCCCGTTTTTTGTCACCATTCATTGCAATGGCTGGCGTCTATGTCACGTGATCTTCACATTTCTCCCTGCAGAAAAAAAAAACATGGCCGAACTTCGTTTTATTCTGGGTGGAAAAGGCCTATTTAAAGTTACTTTGGCCATTAAAATGCGTTTTGATGTCATTTGATGCGAGAAATATGAGTTGTTATTTCAGATTGTGTATGCAGTGGATGCACTTGATCTTTAGTTTGCTAGTTATTACGAAGATTACTTCAGGAAATTGTGTCCATTCAACGTTTTCATTGTTACCAAGGTGGTTGCTAGGGACGCTGCTATCAATATTATTTCTGTTATGTTGTGTAACTGTTTAATGGTGTTATCTTTATTGCTACCCCCTTCCCCGTCAATGTATAGTGTTGGTCCACAGCGCAAACGTATTAGTTTAACAAAATCCGCATCCAAAGATATGTTATTTTCCAGGCATCTTTTCCTCTTACGCGACACCATACACCGTCATCTAATTTAGAATCACCGGAAAAGTCTGCGAGAGTGTGATTAGAGCTTGAGAAGCAGTCCTGAAGAACCATCATCGCAGGACAACAAAAAAGACAAACATATTGTGTCGAGCAGATTGACTGTGTCGAGCAGATTGACTGTGACGAGGCAACCGGTAATTTGTTGAGCAACACATCCGAGCCTTTGCAGGGGATGCCCACTGCGGGTGGCAGAACAGACCTGAGTCCAGGATGGGATTAGTTTTGTATCATAAAGATAAAGCAACACTTTCTCAGAATAAAGCAAAACTATGAGTTTAAAAGGAAAAAAATAAGTCAAGCAAAATAAAACTATAAGTTGCAAACAAATCATTTGTGTAATCATGTAAACTATAAGTATTTGTTCTTTGTTTTAACATAGGTTTTTGTTTGCAGTCCTTGTTTCTTCTTCCTCAATGATCAGCCTTTTGCTCTCGCTGCAGCTCTCTCTTTGCGCTCCCTCACTTTTTGTTTGAGATTTTGACACAAACCTCCCAGGTGGGCGGGACTTTCAGGGGTGCGTCCCCATTGGCTACTCAGTTTTGAGCCCGGCACATAGGACGATGCTCTGACGTCATCACCCTCACACATTTTTCTACAAAAAACGATATCTGTTAAGACTTTTCTCGTTCTTAATATAGACTATATTTAGGGTCGATATGTGTTGACCTTACTTTAAAATAGCAGATCTCTGTGACCGGATATAGTTTGGCTTAGACCCCGGCCCACGAGGACGCATACAGTCAAACGCAAACGCAAAAAAGTCTTCCGTTCACACGCATTCGATTCATTAACGCGTCCGTTCACACTACACCGCTGGAAATGCTGGAAACGCTGTAGTACATATGCCAGGCCTGTAAGTGGCACTGCTACTGCCACAAAATACACCAAAAGCAGCGAAGAAGACCCCGGAGCATGGTTGCCCTTCTGTTTATTCTCCGCGGTGGACGGCGTGTTCTCCTGCTGTACATCTCTCAGGTATCCCCCCCCCCACCGAGCGGAGCAACGAAACTTAAAATAAGAAGCAGCATTTTATGGCACGCTATGCATGGGGCCACCTTTACCTCTTTCACACCAACGCAACTCCGGTTCAAGCTCCGTGCTAGAGCTTTTCAGGTTCAGAACCAGTTCTTCGGCTTAGCTCTGGCTCTTTTCACACCGCCCAGAGTCCGACTGGTAATGCGTCGTTTGCGTCATGGCGTAACCGTTTGCGTGCCTGCTTGATAAAGCCAAACCGCGCGGATGAAATCAGTTGCATTCATTTCTTATGGCTCTATCTGCAGCTTTTCCGGAGTCATTTCTGTGGTTTAGTTATATTCTTATAAAAAAGTGTACTCGTGTCAATAAAGGTTTTTTTGAAACACAACTGCTTCCGAGGTCGGTCTTATTTCTTAAGGTGGACTGAACCATGAGTGTGGAGTAACGTTGTATCTTTCATTTAAATGAACTGTAACCTTCACCCAGGTATGTAACAGCTGTTCTCAAATGAACACGTGAAGTAAAGTTTAATATGTATAGTTTTATAGATTTATAATGAGGTGATCAACGTGAATGCTCAGGTTCCACCTTAACCCGCAGACACGTTGCTTCACCATGAGCAGAAACCTTTATATACACAGTCTATGGCAGAAAGAAACACTGAAACTCTTGTTAAGTTTCTCCATCGTTGTGTACAAACTGGATAAAACGCCGGCTTGTTGTTGTTGTTCAGGAGTTGATCTGCCCCTGCCCCCGCCTCGACGTAAGCGTGACGTATGCGGTGCTTTTGCTCTGGCCGGACAATTTTTTGGTGCTTGAAACGAACCGGATTCCGGAGCTAAGAGGCTGCTCCGCTGCGGTGTGAAGAGGAAAACCCGGTGCTTTTCAAGCTCCAGCTCCGAACCGGCCCTGAAACACCGTTGGTGTGAATGAGGTATCAGAGCCTCTCAGCCTGATACCTTGAGGGGGTTACCCGACATGTCGTTGCAGTAAATGAAAGGGTGTTTCATGTTGTCGTTGCTGTGGACCTTCTTAATACCTTGGAAAATGCTGTTTAATACTTTTTAATAGCCTTAATTTTCGCTAAATTGATTTATCAACTTTTAATACTTTTTAAGACCCCGCGGACACCCTGAATGTTATTTTGAACACTTGATGGTGGGGTGTATAAAAGGGGTCGTAGGTGACAGGAGAGGAAGTTGACCCAGGAGGAAGAGCATACCGATTCTACCAGACGGCCAGCCCAGACGATGCTCATACTACAACTATTGACACAGTGTACTTAAACCTTGGTATGTAAAGCAATAAAACAGCGTGCTGTCGGTTGACGGACAGAAAACAAAACTCAAAGGAACAGTGAACATTATGCCTGTCAATTCTGACGTTACGTCAACAGATGGCGCTGTTGGGATGGGATCTGTAATGGAAAAAAGGATTACCCAACACAAGGCCAATAGATGGGAATTGTTTATTGTAAACTGTGAAAAAAAACAAAACATGCTTAATTGCAGCTCCTACACTCTGAAACCCACTATGGTTATTCTCCCGAGTGAACACGAAGATGTGATTTGAGAGCACCTGATGTAGTGAACGTTTTCCCACACTCTTCACACCAGTAAGGTTTTTCTCCAGTGTGAATACGGTGATGTGTTTTGAGAGCACCTGATCTAGTGAACGTTTTCCCACACTCTTCACAGTTGTAAGGTTTTTCTCCAGTGTGAATACGGTGATGTGTTTTGAGATCACCTGATCTAGTGAACGTTTTCCCACAATCTTCACACCAGTAAGGTTTTTCTCCAGTGTGAATACGTTGATGTGTTTTGAGAGCACTTGATCTAGTGAAAGTTGTCCCACACTCTTCACAGCTGTAAGGTTTTTCTCATGTGTGAATACGTTGATGTGTTTTGAGATTACTTGATGTAGTGAAAGTTGTCCCACACTCTTCACAGCTGTAAGGTTTTTCTCCTGTGTGAATACGTTGATGTGTTTTGAGATTACTTGATTGAGTGAAAGTTGTCCCACACTCTTCACAGCTGTACGGTTTTTCTCCTGTGTGAATACGCAGGTGGGTCTTTAAATTTCTAGATGTTGCAAAGGATTTGTCACATTGCTGACAGCTGTGACGTCTCTCTCTTCCTTTCGGTTTCTAGAACAGACGGACAGAGAAAGAGAGAAAGTCAATCTAAAAAGAATAAATACACAAGTTAACACAATAAAAACTCACTTAATAAAATACTACTTATCAACTGTTTGTCTTTATTATATTTGATACAGCAATATGTATATACCATTGGTGGGGGACTCGAGTCCTGCCTGCCTGCCTGCCTGCCTGCCACACAGACACACAGACACACAACTGATTTAAACTGGGGTTATTCATCAGGATTTCGTAGCACTTGACTTGCTTGACTCTCACCCCAGTAACTTGAGACTTGCACATGTATGACTTACTCCTACCTCTGGTATACAGGAGACAGAGGGAGACGGCATCCTGTCACTGCGAGTCTCAGTGTGCTCTGTTCCTCTTGGGTTTTGTTTTTTTGTCTAAACTTTGTTGTGTCTGTATGAAACGTCATTTTGAGAGACCATGCTTTTGGTCCTGTGGATTACATTGGCCTTCTGCAGACCATGTCTGGCCATTCAACTTTCCAAGACACACCTGTCACACAATAGTGCTCGGGGACATGAAGCAATGTCGCCTGGAGACTGTTACCTGGGTTCCAGCAGTGTGTTAGGGATCACAGCAGGAAAGACACTATCCTGGACAAATGCTTTGTTAATGATAAAGGAGCCTATGTGTCTAAATACAGACACCAATACTGAACTCGGATCATAATGTTGTGAATATGATACCAGTGGATAAGACCAAACTCAAGGGAACCAGAAAAGAAAGTAATAAATCATATGTGACTAAGGACATAAAACAAAGACCATGGAGCACTTGAACAGACAGAGAAAGAACTGAAAGTCAAATTGAGGGAATCAAAACACACAGAGAGCTTTTGGGAAATGCTTTTAAAGCCAAAGACCCCAAAAAAGTGTGGGACACCATGAGAACCGTGACAGGAATGACCTCTTCAGCTAAACCTATTGTGACGGACAAGACATACTTGATCCATACCAATGTGCCAATAAGCAAGGGGGTGGTACTGCTGCTGCTCTGGTTCACATCATCACTAAACATTTAGATAAACGCCACACCTATGCAAGAGCCCTCTTCCTAGACTTCTCAGCAGCAACACAATACAAGCAGACATCTTGGTGTCAAGAATGGCCAAAATGGAAGTAAATCCATACCTGATTTACTGGTATGCCGCTTTCCTCACCAGTAGAGAGCAACTTGACCAAACCCTGTCAACTGCCATCACAACCAATGTAGGCCCCCCAGGGCTGCGGGAGTTCAGCTGTGCTCTCAGCTTCTTTTAGCTTCTTTTGATGACTTTACTGAACTGCTGCTGTCTATAGTGTGATTTGACTTTGACCGTCTAGTCATTGTTGGTGATTTTAACATCCATGTTGACAACCCCCAGGACAGAGGGGCTGTTTTGTGTTCTTGATAACTATGGTGGGGACCCTCTCATGACATCCAACTATAGGCCCATCAGTATCTTACCCATAGCATCAAGGTATTTGAGAAATTGATTGCCAAACAAATCATCATCTCAACAACAGCTCCTTGTGTTCAAATTGAGAACCATAAGTCTAGTGTTTGTCAACTGGAGTACCACAGGGCTCTGTATTGGGCCCAATCCTGTTTAGTATGTACATAAATGATCTGCCTTCTGTGTGTGGAGAATGTGATGCATGCTGATGATACAGTTGTTTTTACCCATGGCAGAACCGCAGAAGAGGCTGCTACCAAGGTCACTGATGTGTTGGAGAATATTACTTCCTGGCTTAACAATAATTGTTTGCAACCAAATGTCTCAAAGACAGTGTGTATGTTCTTCTCCAAGGGCCACAGCATTATAACAGAGCAAGATGTTTTCTTTTCTGGAAGGAGACTTCAGGTTGTCTCAGAGTACAAGTACTGAGGAGTACATATTGACACAAACCTCAATTTAAAACCCATATCAAAAAGGTCTGCAATAAAGTAAAGTTCAATCTGTGAAATTACAGATACATTAGAAACTTGCTATCATCTGCAGCAGCTAAGCTATACCTTCACTCAGAGATGGGGACTCGAGTCTGCGACTCGAACTCGAGTCGCACTTAAGTCGCACACACAGAGACTTCAGACTTGACTTGGACTCGTGACCAAAAGACTTCAGACTCGACTTGGACTCGTGTGTTGGGACTCGTGAACAATCATTGTGTTTTCTATTTTTGGCGTATTAAAGGTGGGGTAGGTACATTTGAGAGAAACCGGCTCGAGATCGCTAGAATTTGAAAATACACAACCGGAGATAATCTGCAAGAGGCTGCTACTTCCTTATAGAGCCCGCCTCCTCCAACACACACGAACGCGTACATGACCAATGAGGGCACGAGAGAAATGTGTGCCCAGATGGAAGGCTGACAGGCAGGCAGGCCATCCAGTTACTTTAGCCGGGCTCATTACGCAGACGTGCGCGCCTCTGTTACTACCTCGTAGTAACACAATAGCAACCGGCGGCACACCTGCGGCTGTACCGCTTGTAATTAGGTTCAACTACAACAACTTCGAACAAAACGCCGGCGGCACCAACAAAAGGAGCGCACACTGCAAAGTCTGCAATATCAAAATCAAGGATGCTGGCGCAACAACGTCAAATTTCATCAGGCACTTAAACTCACCCGGAGAGGTCAGTCACATTAACGCATGGACGGTTAGCAAACATGTTTAGCTCAGCATCAGCTATGTAATGTTAACTTAGCTTGCTACTAGCTTTGTAACTGAATATTTGAAAAGTTTAGTGAATTGCTTGTCACACTTGTTTGAGTTGAGTGGCGTTGACATCCAACTCTTGACATGACATAAAAAAGGTCGGTAACGTTAATCATTACCCGCTTTTAAGTACTTTTAACAGTTTATTTGTGATACTGATTTCTGATTCTGAAGTGTTTTGCTTATAAGTTGTTTGCATTTAGCTAAAGTGTGATGTTTTTCCTCATATTGCATTGCAATAGCCTGTTTAAAGTGATCATATAACAAACAACTAATCTGTACTGATACTGTATGCTAATAGATATAGGAGTGATAATAACACAGTAAATGCTTTGCATTTCTTCGATATAGCCGTGCAGTATTCTTAACAGACGGATAGCAGCAGACAAGAGAAGGCTTATTACAACCAGAAGAGACATGAGACTTTTATTCGTTAGAGACTTGAGACGAGACTTGACTTGGACTCGTGACCAAAGACTTGAGACTTGACTTGGACTTGCAAAAAAAGACTTGTGAACATCTCTGCCTTCACTCCATGGTCCTCTCCCACATCTGCTACTGTCTGATCAGCTGGTCTGATGCTCACTCTGCAGCTCTAAGGCCACTGGAATCACTGTATAAACAAGCACTCAGAACACGAGACACAAAGCCATTCCGGTATCATCATTGTCACATTGTTAAAAAGTATAATCTGTTCAGCTGGGGAAATCTCATGGTTTACAAAAACATCTGCTTAGTTTCTCAGACCACTCGTGGGTTGGCTCCTCCTCCTTACAAAGTGGCTCATTGATAACCAACAGTGTCAGCACTGATGTGTGGGTGTAGGTGTGTGTATGAGTGCGTATTGTACATTTTGTATTTATTATCATGACTTGCTCCTATCTGCATCAGCCTAAAGTCCACCGTGTAAAGGTCTTCAATGACATCCACTTATGGCGCATTTCCACTGCAGGGCCTCGCACAGCTTAGCACGGTATAGTTAGGCCTTGGTAGGCCAGGCTCACTTTATGCTGCGTTTTCAATACAGTTTAGGAACTTGGGCAGTAACTATAGTAACGCAGTGTAGGCGGAGCCGTGACGTCATCCTCAATGTGTGTCACTACCCGATCTGCAGCCCTGCCCCATCTGCAGTGCGCATGTGCGAGATGGTCCGCCATATTTGACAACTCCATACGGCAACTCTAATGGGACATTTGACACAGTGGCGTTTGGCAAAGCAGAAAAAGAACACTCAAAAAACCCCACAATATTAATCTGAACGAGAGAGACGAGTTATTGTTATTACAACGTGACTTCACTATTATTGAGCAACTCCTTTTGTTGGGTCATTTTATTGGGTTAAGTGCATTGTCAGAATAAGTGAGAAATGGATGTAACTTCTGTTGGACAGCCATCATACATGCTGAAGAAATATTGACTGAATGTATGCAATATGTATGGCATTCATAATTTATATCTAATTACATTAACTGTGAATGTCCTTCATTTTATTTCAAATCACAAAATATTTTAATAAAGATATTTGAGACGTTTATGACTCGCGCATGCACGATGCAAATCGGGCAGCCGTCTAGACGTCAAATGTCCCATTAGAGTTGCCGTATGGAGTTGTCAAATATGGCGGACCTTCTCGCACATGCGCACTGCAGATAAGGCAGGGCTGCAGATCGGGTAGTGACAATGTGAATCACAAAACCAACATCAGCCGTTAGCCGTTAGCCCTCAGAGCTCACAGCTCCTCATATCTGTTCAGAAACTAGACAGAAGTTAAACAAGTACAAACCACAGACTGTCCGTGTCATGGAGAATACAGTTGCTGGTTTATTTATGTCTGTATAGGGCGTTCCGAGCTGAATAAGGGCGTCAAATGAAGGCAAGACGCCCGCCTGGCGGAAACGCTGGAGTTAGGAATATCTTGTGATGAAGTGCACACTGACCTGAGCTCCAGGGGCCTCCTTCTTCTCCTCCATGCTGCTCATCAGCTGTCCTGATGAAGACCACAGAGCTGCTTCATTATTAATATAATACAAATATTTAGATATAATTCATCATAAACTGTCAGCAGTGAAGAGGAGGAATTCAAAGAGTTTATTCAATGATATGTTCTATTTCTGGATGCTTCTATGTAGTGTTTTATCACACCACGTGCAGTGCCTTGTCTCATCTCTGCTGCTGTGACGTAAACATGGTCCAAATGGATCCATTTGGTCCATGTGATGCTCAGCAGAGGAGAACATGATAGAAAGGTCAGATAGTTATTAACGCTACATGCACATGACTTTAACCATTACGATAACAACTTGGTTTTCTGTGTACATTATTATTAATATAATACAAATATTTAGATATAATTCATCATAATCTGTGTAGGAACTTACATTCTAACTTACAGCTCAGTTAGTTCACTTTTATTTCATTAAAATGACTTTATTCACATAGAAAGTGACATTAATGGATGTTAGAACCACGGTTATAACGCTATCCGTGTGAAACTATCACTAAGTTAACACAGAAAGCAAACATGAGCTAGTGAGACTGTTTAATGTACTCCATGTATACAGTATTTTCTGTATATTGTGTATTCTTTAGATACTCTAGTGATATGTGTCCTGTGTGTATACTTGCTGCTAATGCTTCATTTTTATTATCTTATTGCATCTTTTAAATATGTTTAACTCGTGTAATGCCTGAAAACACTTCTGCTGGGACACAATCATTTCCCAGTTTAAGATAAATCATTATTTAAATAAAGTATATCTATTTATCTAATGAGCTAAACCGTCGCTTAGCTTAGCGTTAGCAGCTAACTGAAGAACCCCATTCATTTCAATGGAAAATGCTACGTCGCAGTGAATGACGATGCTAATAAGCTAGTTAGCATACATTTAAAACCATATATATGGCAAAGAGCACCAACACAACAACTCACACCGTCTTAAAGACAACTGGTGTAATAAATAACTAACATAAAGTCAGCTGAGCATTACAAATCAACTGTTACTCCCCAGAGCCGAACTGGAATTATTGTAGCTGTTTAGCCGATAGCCGTTAGCTTTCAGACTTTAGCTGTTAGACTTTATTTAAAGATAGTTTGAGACTGTTGTGTTAAATAAGATAACTTCTGATTCGTGATGAACTGTAAGCTAACAGGTGTAAATACACGTAATGAAACCTCTGCAGGTGTTTAATCCACTCACCTCTTCTTTTGTTCTTTTGTTCTTCTGCTTCTTCTTCTCTTCTTCTCTGCTTCTTTCGTGTTTATTGGCGGTTGCAAACCAACTTGTAGGTGCTTACCGCCACCACTGGACTGGAGTGTGGACAAGAGACGATATGCAGAAAACAAGAAACAAAACAAGAGACCAAAACTCTAGATTAATTTTTAAAAGTATCAATTTCTCTTAGAAACGTAATATCTCACATATATATTGCCTGATGTTTTCCCTAACAGCCCTGATAGCGACAAGTCATGGAATGTTGCTTTCTTCAGTGTCTGGGAAAAGCACATTTCTCTGAGTAATGGGGCGAAGCCTGCGAGCTAGTTCAGGCAGTCAACTCGAGCACTTACTGCTATTGCTGCAGCTACGTCGCTGCTGCTTGCTGCGTTCATGTTCGTGCTGCTGTGTTTCATGTTGCTGCTGCTTGCCTGCCGGTGCTGTCCTTGCAAATGTCTATTGCAATCTCCGACTCCGGAACCGAATCATCATACGCAAGAAGCCGTAAGAAATGCCTCATTCCCGAAACACAGGCTAGCTCAGAGCATGGTTCAGACGCCGCTGGAACGAGCCACAGCTCCCGCACGACACACATTCAGGTGTCCCTTCCGTCCTCATCTGGAGTAACTTTTAATATCCTTTGGGCCAGAGGAAGTCCCGAGTTCTACGCCAGCTCTGGTAACAACCCTTCTCTTGTGTGTCAGCTAAGAGTCGCACTGTCTCTCGGTCGGTGGGTATTTAAACACCAAAAAAGGCAGGAGCAAGCTGACTCCTGCATTCCCAAAGTACCTGCCATCCTGTCCTACCTTCTCGAAGTAAAATCAGCGCTTGAAGCCTTTAATTGCACGATATATTCCCGTGAACAAACTCGATTTCCTCTACCTGCAATGTAAACAAATGTTTCTACTTCCGCGTTCAACCACGTTGTGCCGCTGACGTCACACTCCCGGGGAGTCTGGGAATTGGAGTCCCAGATCCAGCCACGAGTTCTTGCTTCCTGACAGGTATTAATACTATTCTGCATAAGCAATGTTTTATTATGGAAATGTTTGGCCTGCAGTAAGTCATATTTGAGGCAATTATACAGAAGTTGATTGTATATAAGTATTTATACTAGGCCTACTATAAATCAATGAAATTAAAAACGGAAATTAATAATTTCCATCACGTGAATATGAAGGGAAGCTCGATACATTTTTGACCATCATTTTAGACTTCAATCTCCTACAGTGTCTTTTCTATGAATACCATGAATCATTCTCTGCCAAGCGGCCATGTACATTTAATCACCTACCAAAGAAGAGTTTTTCCTCACAGGAATTAAGCTCTACCTGCAATATCTGCCCCTCGCTGGGTGTGCCTCAGGAGGCTTCATGCTGCAAATCGTTTCCAAGCTCTTTCTAATCACAGATGTTCGTCAAATGACCTCATCACAGGCTTAAATCAAGGTTTCTTAGCAGGTTATGCTGGCTCCCAGGGACCCATGTCTGTTGAAACCTGCACTCAAGACTGAAGTTTGCACTGAAGGAGCCAGGAGTATTACACGTGCTGCTATTTAAACGTTTAAAAACACAACAGGCCCCTAGCCTAGTGCTAGGAGGAATTATTCTAGCAACGTTTCTTTATTGAGCCGTTAGTTCCTCACAATTATTCTGTTAAGAGTATTAACTACTAAAATTGTTCCCGTTTCTTTGCTCTGTAGATTACATGGCAGGGAAAGCAGACATCCCATATGCCTTCTGTGGCATATATTTTAAGGTTTTACAATCAAATGTGCATTTGGTTGCCATAGTAGTCCACGTTTCTTTGACACCAGAAGCATTATGCTGGATTCTCAACGACACATATACATTGTCATCTCATTTAGAAACACCGGAAAAGTCTGCGAGAGTGTAATTTGAGCTTGAGAAGCAGTCCTGAAAGAGCCATCATCGCAGGAAAAAAAAAAAGAAAAGACAAACATATTTTGTCGAGCAGATTGACTGTGACGAGGCAACCGGTAATTGTTTGAGCAACACATCCGAACCTTTGCAGGGGATGCCCACTGCGGGTGGCAGAACAGACCTGAATCCAGTAGACTCCTCAGAATGACTAGAGATCTTCTCATAGTCCAAAACAGTTAACAGGCACAGCAGAATCCCGATATGGGCTATTTTCCCAGACCAGCACACAGTATCCACGATGTTCCTGGAGCAAAATCAGCACAGCAGCAAAGGACAGGCGAAAACAGCAGCGTGGAAGCGCTCCGGTCCCTCCGTGGTATCCCCGGGGTGAAAGCAGGCTCTGCAACAGCAGAACCAGGACAGGTGGAAAGCAGGCCCCAGCGGTGGTAAAATCCTCCTCCGTACAGCAGCACACGCCCGGTGGAAGCAGGCCAAGCCCGAAGCGTGGATCCACTCCGTCTCTCCGCGACGACTCCGAGGTAAAAACCTCTCCAGTGCAGCCGTATTCTACAGGTGGGAGCAGGCCTCCGTAGATCGCAGATCGCAGGCAGCAACAGGTGGAGCCGCTCCGTCTCTGCGCGACGAGCAGGCCTCCGTAAATCGCAGATCGCATGCAGCAACAGGTGGAGCCGCTCCGTCTCTTCGCTCCGTCTCTTCGTCTCTTCGCTCGCTCGCTCCGTCTCCGGAGGTAAAACACCTCAGTAGCCTACAGCCAGCCTCGGCAGATCGCAGACAACTAAAACTACTACTTGTATAAGCAGGGATGGCTAAAAGTTTGTAAGCAGGAGAGCTAGATGCTAACAGGTAGTGCGAGCCTGTAGAAATTGCGACTGCCTCCAATGACGTGATGACCTTAAAGAGCCTGTGACACGGTTTTCCCCCATCATCCAAACCCATCAATTTGAGTACATATTGTCCCTTTGAAAACCGTTACTGAACTGATTTTGGATATTTGTACTTTGATAACCATTAATCTGCCCTTCAATGTTGACAATTTTCTGGATCTTCTCGCGGATTCTTCAAGTCCCGCCAAATGATGGGTGACGTCATTGCGGGCACAGCACTCCAGCTGCACCGTCCAGGATCCCAGCTTCTGCATGAAACCTTTATATTATATACAGTCAGATGTAAACGCAGGACGGCGCACACAGTAGCAAGCTCAGACAGCGATGACAGGTTAATGTTGAACGTGTCTGAGAGCTCATATGAGGCTGAAGGATCGGTTTATGTTGTATCTGTTAGAAGTTTAGGAATGAGGTGCGTCAATATGGGCGATCATACGGTCATGTAGCCAGTGGTGGAATGGGACTAACAATCATCCCGGGACTCTCGACCGGCCCACTTCGGTACGCTAGTAAATTGTCAACGGGGGGAGTGGGGATGTCAGGGGCGGCGGGTGCTGTAGATAGTAAATGTAAATATGTAAATATTTGTGTCACTGCATCCTGGTAAAATACAAATATAATGTATAATGTCTGTGTCTTTGACATTAGCGCTGCTAGCCACCTGTGCCCTGTACTACGAAGCCAGTTCAACAGACCCTGGATATGTTTGAGTAACAAACAAACTAACAACAAACTAACAAACGAGATCTCGCTAAGCGGTCCGACGACGCTGGTTATCAACTCGGTAAATCAAGCCAGGGTTTCTCTCTCCAGCTGAGAGCGCGTTCACGTCTAAGACACGAGTGGATCTGACTTTAATTACATTTGTCTCGAGTGTTTCGTCAACATAATGTGTTAAATAATACTTCTGCATACAGTCTGTGACACTGTGAGTGTTGCACGGCCAGATGAGGCTGGAGAAGCTGACTCAGATCAGGAGATATATGATATTATATGATCAATGATCTGATTGATGATGTAATATGAATGATAAGTGCGACACGTCGGCGTCTTCTCTGCATACGGCAGTTTAAACTGTATTTCCTTTATCCTGTAATATGACTTGAGGGATTTAAACTCCGCACACTGAGTTGATCTCTTTTCCATAGACGCCGGAGGCGGGCAGCGTCAGGTAAAAGAAGTTATTTAGCCTTCTCAAACCTGAGCCTCACGCGCCGCCTATGGGGGATGTGCTAGTTACTTATCCGACCCACTTCGGTACCGGCCATCGGGATTCGTCCTGATGGCCGGTACCGAAGTGGCCGCCACTGCACCCAGCCCACGTAAACTGTCAACGGGGGGAGCCTCGCTGCGGGGAAACGGTGGACCTCGTGTCCCGATCGGAGTGGGAATAATAATAATAATCCGTGCATTTTATCCATTAATTTCCCCAACATTGTGGTAAAAAAACCACACGTTTAATCCATGTTGTTGGTGTACTACAACTACAAAAAGCATCGGTTTGTTTTCTCATCAGGAAATGTAGACCGGCTCAAACAAACGATTTTTAATCATCATCCTCACGATCATTTAATGTATCATATGTTCGCCGAATTGACATGAAAGCACTAATAAATAGTTTCATCCACTTGAGTTTACAACCACAAAAATAATCGATTTGTTTTTCTATATCACATCCGACGGGAGGAAATTCAGCAGCTCTCACTCCCGATTTTTAATCCTAATGTAATCATCATCTTCTCCACGATCATTTATGTTTATGTCGCCGAATTGACATGAAAGCACTGACAAATATGAATATACTGTAGTCAACTTCATTAGAACGTTATTAACGTGCCTAATCTCAGTAATTCACCATTTCTACGCATGACAACACACTTTGTCCGTGTTTGGCTCTCGAAGCGTTCCCGCATTGACGTCACTTCCGGCTTCCCCCAAAACTTCAAAATGAGTCGAAGGAATTTCCCCGCGATGTTCGAAATTATTGATATTTAACGGAACGGTATCGCTTTTTCTTTTTTAAACTGACGGTTCGAGATTACTAGTAGCCCAATATTTCATTGCACAACAGTTGTTGGGATGCTGTCACAGGCTCTTTAAGCATACCGTCAGTTTAAATGCTATTTTATTCTGGGAAAAACCGGAAGTTAAATAAACGTGGATTTGCAGGCATAACAACAGCCGGTGTTTCTCGTGAGGGTTTTCGCCGGGAAACAAACACAATACGCACAAACACTCACACACGTATAAACACACTCACACACTCGCGAGCTTCCCCCAGACCAGTAATCCAAACCAAAATATCTTCCCTTCGTAGTATAAATTCCACGGGTGGAGCTGTCAATTCTTCCTGGTCCTCCGGACCGCCTGGAAATCTCTTACCGGGTACTAAGGACCGGGTAGGACCGGCACACTTTCAACACTGCTTGTAGTATTATAATAATTGAAATGCTGGTTCTTCTGGGGGTCTTCTGTCCACGCTCAGTGAGCTACCGCACCGGACAATCGCTGGAGGACTGGGCTGTCACTCAAAAACTGAGTAGCCAATGGGGACGCACCCCTGAAAGTCCCGCCCACCTGGGAGGTTTGTGTCAAAATCTCAAACAAAAAGTGAGGGAGCGCAAAAGAGAGCTGCAGCGAGAGCAAAAGTCTGATCTTTGAGGAAGAAGAAACAAGAACTGCAAACAAAAACCTATGTTAAAACAAAGAACAAATACTTATAGTTTACATGATTACACAAATGATTTGTTTGCAACTTATAGTTTTATTTTGCTTGACTTATTTTTTCCTTTTAAACTCATAGTTTTGCTTTATTCTGAGAAAGTGTTGCTTTATCTTTATGATCCAAAACTAATCCCATCCTGGACTCAGGTCTGTTCTGCCACCCGCAGTGGGCATCCCCTGCAAAGGCTCGGATGTGTTGCTCAACAAATTACCGGTTGCCTCGTCACAGTCAATCTGCTCGACACAATATGTTTGTCTTTTTTGTTGTCCTGCGATGATGGTTCTTCAGGACTGCTTCTCAAGCTCTAATCACACTCTCGCAGACTTTTCCGGTGATTCTAAATTAGATGACGGTGTATGTGTGTCGCTGAAGAGGAAAAGATGCCTGGAAAATAACGTATCTTTAGATGCGGATTTTGTTAAACTAATACGTTTGCGCTGTGGACCAACACTATACATTGACGGGGAAGGGGGTAGCAATAAAGATAACACCATTAAACAGTTACACAACATAACAGAAATACTATTGATAGCAGCGTCCCTAGCAACCACAATGAAAACGTTGAATGGACACAATTTCCTGAAGTAATCTTCGTAATAACTAGCAAACTAAAGATCATGTGCATCCACTGCACACACAATCTGAAATAACAACTCATATTTCTCGCATCAAATGACATCAAAACGCATTTTAATGGCCAAAGTAACTTTAAATAGGCATTTTCCACCCAGAATAAAACGAAGTTCGGCCATGTTTTTTTTTTCTGCAGGGAGAAATGTGAAGATCACGTGACATAGACGCCAGCCATTGCAATGAATGGTGACAAAAACGGGGTTTGTCAATCAGAGCACATGGTGTAGTCCTAAACGATAGTTAGATTCCACCTTCATGATTATGAATCTGTGAGTGAACTCCTTTTATTTATATTAGGTCTTAACGTTTTGCATAAATTAGGGCGTGGTCACGTTGATGGACACGTACATGCCTCACTGTCAGCTAACAGCAACTTGTCCACTCTGCTAGGCTACAACCATAGAGGCTACAACGTTAGCTAGTCATAGTACTGTACTTGACCCGTTAGCTTTAGCCGTGTCCGTGGTGATTGTGCCTTTTAGGGAATATTGTTACAAATACCAGACAATTAAAATGTCGTGCTGTGCGCTTGAATGTACTAACAGAACTTCCAAGAAGTCTGAAATGATAATATTATACATGTTAACCCCGTTCGCAGGCGTTGTGTGCTTGGTTAGCTTAGCTTGTTACTTATTAGCCAGCTAAGGACTTAACCCTTTATGCATACATATTAGGGCTTTTTGCGTTCACGCGTTAACGCAAAAATTAACGCCACTAATTATTTTAACGCGATTAACGCATGTGTATTTTTTGTCCTCGGCCGCCCCGTAGTTTCAGAGCGCATCGAGTTTAAAATACCATCTACAAGCTGATGCTGACAGCCCCGCTCCTGCCGCCCGCTTGCAGCAGACCACACTTCCACGCTCACCGGCAGGCACCGACTGGCCATCGGGAGGACCGGGAGAGTGTGTGTGTGTGTGGTGTGTGTGTGTGTGTGTGTGTGTGTGTGTGTGTGTGTGTGTGTGTGTGTGTGTGTGTGTGTGTGTGTGTGTGTGTGTGTGTGTGTGTGTGTGTGTGTGGCCCGAGCGAGAGAGACCTTACGTGCATTGTTGTTGTTAGCGCAGCTAGCTAGCACCAGATGCTAACGGATATAAGGAGCGTTTAAATAAAACAGAGGAGCGACATTTCGCCACAACTGCGCCGAGCACTTGGCTTCATTCAGGAAGCCAGACAGCGGGACATTGTAGGAGAAGTCAGCACACTCATGATTGCAGCGTCCAGGCAGCTCCTGTTCGAGCATATGCCTTGAGTTGCACATAGCTCCAACGATCCATCACACACAACACACCATTTGTATTGTATTATTGTATGAGAGGTTCCAGGTTGAATTGAGGAGAATATTTGTAATGTTCAGAGGTTGTGGTGTTTAATATTCATGAGAATATGTGTCATTGTTTAAATGATAATAAACATTAGCATAAAGCATATGTGTCCACTCATATGTTGATAAGAGTTTAAAAACTTGAAAAATATTCCTCTAAGGAACATTTAGAACAGATAAAATGTGCGATTAATTATTTTAATCGACTGACAACCCTAATACATATACATTTTAGTTTATGATTCAGCCTTGGGTAAGACTTTTATAGTCTATGGCTATGACGCCCATAATGCTAAACGGGAGCAAATGTTAATAGGGGACCCAATTATCCCAGTGGTGGCCGCCGGAGCTAACGGACCCGCAGGGGGCTAGCTCCAGCCGGCGTCCCGGAGCTAGCCCCCTGCGGCTCCGTTAGCTCCGGGCGGTGGAGTCCGTCTTTTCTCAACGTGTGAATGACAAGCATTAAAATAACAAAATATAGCTAATTCTCTTGCAGATTGTCTCATTTGATTATGAATGTAACGTTTATATAGGGGAACTACACTGTTAGCAGTAACTTGGTATGCATGTATTTCATGTTAGCTTAGCTTCTTAGCCTGAGCTAGCTCTGTTTACTTCCAGTTCGGAGGCAGCAGGTCCCGCCTCGGCTCCGCCTCTTTGCCTTATTTGGAGCAGACGGGATTATACTCTGACGTCACAGTCGAGCCGTTAGTGGCCGACTCTGCCTACTAAGGGCTTCTCGGCAACTCTGCAGAATCCTATGGGTGACGTCACGGACACTACGTCCATTTATATACGGTCTATGGTCGCGCCCCAGTCTATGGTTGCGCCGAGGCTTCGGAGCGTGTGTCGAATAATCCCCGAAGCTTTTTGTGAAGCATGTATCGAGGCTTGTATCGTTTTGGGCCAGTGACGTCATCGATGACAAACGAAGCCTCGCTGCCTGTTGATACCACGTGACTGCTTCACGAAGCGATTCAGATCGGTTGAACCGTTGAACCACAACGCTCATAATACCCATGGATGTATAATAAGAACCATATTACCCCTCCTGTACCCGGGCCCGGGACACGATGGAATTAAAAGAGCTCAGAACCTCACTTATATAGAGGTCGGAACATGTCATAAGTATAAATAGATACAAGTGTGGTGACCACCTTTAATACACTGGGTTACATAATCCACACATGGAACTAGAGTTGGGGGTATTGTTTCCACACGGACATATATGTGGTTACCTTTATATGTTGTGCGCCCTCCTGGCTCTTTCTCTTGTTGACCCGGGCTGCGACCCGACAACACCTGCATTCTGCTGCTCATTAAAGACAGTTTTGCACCTTCGATGCACCGCCTCCGACTCCCTTTCTCTCGGCACTACACTGGTGACCCTGACAGCGTCTTGGGAAGTTTCCGAGACGGACCCGAACACGGCAAAAGGAAACTCGGGATCTTATAATGAGGTGATCAACGTGAATGCTCAGGTTCCACCTTAACACGCAGACACGTTGCTTCACCATGAGCAGAAACCTTTATATATACAGTCTATGGCAAGCTAAATTGATTTATCAACTTTTAATACTTTTTAAGACCCCGCGGACACCCTGAATGTTATTTGGAACACTTGGTGTTGTTCAGGAGTTGATCTGCCCCTGCCCCGCCTCGACGTAAGCGTGACGTATGCGGTGCTTTTGCTCTGGACGGAACATTTTTGGTAATTGAAACGAACCGGATTCCAGAGCGAAGAGACTGCTCCGCTCTAGTCTTAATTTTCGAATTGATTTATCAACTTTTAATACTTTTTAAGACACCGCGGACACCCTGAATGTTATTTGGAATACTTGGTGGTGGGTGTATAAAAGGGGTCATAGGTGACAGGAGAGGAAGTGGACACAGAGCATGCCGATTCTACCAGACGGCCAGCCCAGACGATGCTCATACTACAACTATTGACACAGTGTACTTACACCTTGGTATGTTAAGCAATAAAACAGCGCGCTGTCGGCAGACGGACAGAAAACGAAACTCAAAGGAACAGTGAACATTATGCCTGTCAATTCTGACGTTACGTCAACAGATGGCGCTGTTGGGATGGGATCTGTAATGGAAAAAAGGATTACCCAACACAAGGCCAATAGATGGGAATTGTTTATTGTAAACTGTGAAAAAAACAAAATATGCTTAATTGCGGCTCCTACACTCTGAAACCCACTATGGTTTTTCTCCTGAGTGAACACGAAGATGTGTTTTGAGAGCACTTGATGTAGTGAACGTTTTCCCACACTCTTCACACCAGTACGGTTTTTCTCCCGTGTGAATACGGTGATGTGTTTTGAGATTACTTGATGTAGTGAACGTTGTCCCACACTCTTCACACCAGTAAGGTTTTTCTCCTGTGTGAATACGTTGATGTGTTTTGAGATCACCTGATGTAGTGAAAGTTGTCCCACACTCTTCACACCAGTAAGGTTTTTCTCCTGTGTGAATACGTTGATGTGTTTTGAGATTACTTGATGTTGTGAAAGTTGTCCCACACTCTTCACACCAGTAAGGTTTTTCTCCAGTGTGAATACGGTGATGTGTTTTGAGATCACCTGATCTAGTGAAAGTTTTCCCACACTCTTCACAGCTGTAAGGTTTTTCTCCTGTGTGAATACGTTGATGTGTTTGAGAACATCTGATTGAGTGAACGTTTTCCCACACTCTTCACAGCTGTAAGGTTTTTCTCCAGTATGAATACGTTGATGTGTTTTGAGAGCACCTGATTGAGTGAAAGTTTTCCCACACTCTTCACAGCTGTAAGGTTTTTCTCCAGTGTGAATACGTTGATGTGTTTTTGAGAGCACCTGATGTAGTGAAAGTTGTCCCACACTCTTCACAGCTGTAAGGTTTTTCTCCAGTGTGAATACGTTGATGTGTTTTGAGATTACTTGATTTAGTGAAAGTTGTCCCACACTCTTCACAGCTGTAAGGTTTTTCTCCTGTGTGAATACGTTGATGTGTTTTGAGAGCATCTGATTGAGTGAAAGTTTTCCCACACTCTTCACAGCTGTACGGTTTTTTCCTGTGTGAATACGCAGGTGGCGCTTTAAATGTCCAGATGCTGTAAATGATTTGTCACATTGCTGACAGCTGTGACGTCTCTCTCTTCCTTTCGGTTTCTAGAACAGACGGACAGAGAAAGAGAGAAAGTCAATCTAAAAAATAAATACACAAGTTAACACAATAAAAAGTCACTTAATATAAACCTTGAGTTAACAAAATACTACTTATCAACTGTTTGTCTTTATTATATTTGATACAGTAATACAGTAATATTCTAACCAAAGTATATACCAGAGGTGGGGGACTCGAGTCACATGACTTGACTCGAGTCACATGACTGGACTTGCCTATTTTTTTACTTGAGACTTGCTTGACTAACATTGATAAAAGACTCGACTTGACTTGGTATTCATGACCTGAGACTTAGGCTTGAGACAGATGACTCGAAAGGACTTTACTTTTTAAAATAGAATATTTGCATTTGTACGAAGCACCTAGAGGGCAATGAAAGAAAAAAAGAGAGAGAAAGTCTCTCGTTCGCAGGAGAAAGTAGGAAGTGGAGCGCCCAGGAGACAGCCGTTTCATTGCAGACTGTTATGTTTATTTTTGGGAAATACATACATTATTTGAAATATATTTCAAACTCGGACTTCATTTTAGAGACATTTCGGCCAGGGGTGTAGAGTTATTTGTTCAAGCACCGGATCGGCAAAACAGGAGAGTCTGTGAACCAGTCTGCCTTGACCTATGTATTCATGTCTGACTCTCACAGTATCTGCTGCTTCATAGAAGAAAACCACTTGATCATGTTTCACGGAAAGTTGGCTCCAATCTACGATGCCTGAATCTCTCTCTGAAGTACCCGGAATCGCCCTTGTTCGAGCAGACAGGGATGCGAACTCGGGGAAAACCAGAGGAGGCGGTATTTGTGTGTATATTAATGATCTGTGGTGCCGATCATACTCAGTAAAATGTCAAACCTGCATTCCCAACGTAGAAATTCTCGGCATGACGTCAAGACCCTTTTATCTGCCTCGAGAATTCGGGTGTATTTTACTGTTTGTTGTTTACGTGCCTCCCAGCGGCAGAGGACACTGTGTTCACGAGCTGCAACTCAGCCACCCCGATGCACCCAATAGTGCTCGGGACATGAAGCAATGTCGCCTGGAGACGGTGTTCCTGGGTTCCAGCAGTGTGTTAGGGATCACAGCAGGAAAGACAATATCCTGGACAAATGCTTTGTTAATGATAAAGGAGCCTATGTGTCTAAATACAGACACCAATACTGAACTCTGATCATAATGTTGTGAATATGATACCAGTGGATAAGACCAAACTCAAGGGAAGTCAACCAGAAGAGAAGCTAATACATCATATGTGACTAAGGACATAAAACAAAGACCATGGAGCACTTGAACAGACAGAGAAAGAACTGAAAGTCAAATTGAGGGAATCAAAACACACAGAGAGCTTTTGGGAAATGCTTTTAAAGCCAAAGACCCCAAAAAAGTGTGGGACACCATGAGAACCGTGACAGGAATGACCTCTTCAGCTAAACCTATTGTGACGGACAAGACATACTTGATCCATACCAATGTGCCTATAAGCAAGGGGGTGGTACTGCTGCTGCTCTGGTTCACATCATCACTAAACATTTAGATAAACGCCACACCTATGCAAGAGCCCTCTTCCTAGACTTCCTAGCTCTAAGTGGTGCAGTTTGAGAATGTACGATTGGCCCAGTCTCCTCTGATGCTACACTGCAGCCTGCTGGGAGACACAGTCCAACCACACATGTTCAACACATAGGCCTAATGATACATTATATTTATAGCCTATAGGCCTAGCGCTTTCTACAACTCAAAGACGCTTGCACGCATTTATTCACCCAGCTGCAGCTGCCCAGCTGCTCACTGTTTGGAAAAGTGAATACATAGCATTTTCATCTCAATAATGTACTTTCTATACCCTGCTTCATAAACAATACTGACATCCCTGCTCCTCCGAGTCTGGGGGTCCGGGATGTGAGGACAGCGCGAGGACACAGACAGGGAGGCTGCTTCACTTCATAAATCAATACAGATTTGACTTAATGTTTTCATAAATACATTTTTCTCCGGCTAAATCAAGAACTCACTCTGTGACTTGCGGTGTCCCCCAAGGATCAGTCCTTGGCCCCAGCCTTTTCACCATATACATATCCCCCCTTGGTCGTGTCATCAGCCGGCATGGAATATCTTTCCATTGCTATGCTGATGACACACAGCTCTACATCAGAGCAAACCCAACCCCCTCTGCACCTCTGCCATCATCCACAATAACCACATGCCTGGAGGAGATAAAGGTGTGGATGAAGCACAACTTCCTCCAGCTAAACAGCTCCAAGACTGAAGCCATTCTTATTGGCACTCCACATCAGGTCCGTTCATCTGCCATCACCAGCATCACCTTTCCGGTCAGAACATTCCACTCTCAACAACGGTTACCAATCTGGGAGTTAAAATGGATCCTCACCTGACCTTTGAGGCCCACATCAAGCAAATATGCAAGACTTCTTTCTACCACCTGAGAAATATTGCGAAACTCCGCCCCACACTCAGTCTGCCAGATGCTGGAAAGCTTGTCCACGCCTTTCTCCTCCAGGCTGGACTACTGTAACGCACTTCTCATTGGGATTCCTAGCAAGAACATCCAGAAGCTGCAATACATCCAAAACACAGCTGCTAGGATCCTGATGAGAGTGCGGAAGTACGAACACATCACACCCATCCTCAAATCACTGCACTGGCTCCCGGTCTCACTCAGGATTGACTACAAAATCACCCTCTTCACTCATCAGTGCATATATGGAAATGCTCCCTCCTACATCAAGGAATTGCTCACCCCACAAACCTCCACGAGGAACCTACGTTCAGTAAAGGCAAACCTCCTCATCCCACCAAGGACAAAACTGAAGACCATGGGAGACCGAGCCTTCTGCTCCGCTGCTCCGAGATTGTGGAATGCCCTCCCAAACCAGCTGAGGACACCACAGACTGTGGAGGCTTTCACAAAAGGCCTATAAACGCATCTTTTTAGAATAGCCTTTAACTAGATTTTTAAATCCCCACATTATGCCATGCGGGCATGAATGTCACAGCTTTTATTATGTTGTTTTAATTGTTGTTTTGTTTCACACCTTTTCACCGACCGACCGACCGACCGACCGACCGACCGACCGACCGACCGACCGACCGACCGACCGACCGACGACCGACCGACCGACCGACCGACGACCGACCGACCGACCGACCGACCGACCGACCGACCGACCGACCGACGACCGACCGACCGACCGACCGACCGACCGACCGACCGACCGACCGACCGACCGACCGACCGAACCGACCGACCGCCGACCGGACCGCCGACCGACGACCGACCGACCGACCGACCGACCGACCGACCGCCGACCGACCGACCTCCTGTCCTCTCAACTCTTTAATCCGGTACCGGACACTTGTTATTTGTTCCTGCTCTGAACCGAGTGTTGCTTCCCGCCCGCCCCGTCTAACTGCACAGAAAGCGGCGAGATGCATTTAGGAATCCACAAGCAGAACCCAAACTAACATTTCTAAACGAACAATGGCGGACACGTACAATGTGCGAATGAGTTCTGCCTTTTGTAAACTGAATGTATCAAATAACTTGTCAATACATCGGGGCCAAAAACGTCACTTGGCCGATTATCTTCCGTCACTGCATCGAGACCGAATCGTCCACGACCGCATCGCAATGCATCGTAGAAACGATTATTTTCAACACCCCTATTGTTCGCTGGACAAGTCGATTGAAAGATCTACTTGTCCGATATTGTAAATAACACGTCCCGGACGGTGGGACGTGTACTTTTCCGCACACTGGTCTGTATACGGTAGGGGTGTGTAACGGTTCACAAACATTTTGGTTCCGTACGTACCTCGGGTTTTAGGTCACGGTTCAGTCCGGTACGTTTTCGGTACCGCAGAAACAATTATCACAAAAACATAAAATATATAGTTTTAAATTATTATTAAACTGAATATTCACTCAAATAAATACAGAATCTAATTAAATGAACATTGAGGTGCAGCATGTGGATGAACTGAAATAACCTGCATCTGAACTGCACTGTTCCTGAGCAGCAGCTTGGCATCAGGACTTGCTTGTCGTTGTGTTTTCATGTCGTCTAAAGAAAGATGAACTCGTCCACATGGCTGCAGAAAGGGCAGATCTGCTGGCACTAGCATGTCTCCTGCTGTGGAGAACACCCTCTCTAGGGACAGAGGCAGCACAGCCAGGTAGCGCTTTGCTACCATGGCAACATGAGGATACTTGGCGTTGGTAATAGCTCTGGCTTGGTCTGAACTCTCTGCGAGCGGTGGAGGCTACATGCTAGCGGGAGTTGGGTTTGCACTTCAGTCCGTTTTCTTTTGGTACCGGTGATATTCACGTTCGGTGATGCCTTTTCAAATGAGTGAAAGCTCGATGTATTGCCAGCCGCGTAATGTATAACTGGATAGTCTCTTCATTATTTATGAATAATAATCAATTGTCCGCCGGACGGTCATTACGGCCGATGTTTCACTCTTAATAGTCTGATCGGTGCTCTCTATAAAGGCCGACCAGGAGAGCTGGATCTGAGCGATATGGACGTAAAGGCGAGTGAAGTGTAACCGGAGAGAGAGAGATCAGCTGCTGAGTCTGACGGAGACACGCAGCTCTGCAGGATCACCTGAAGCTCCGCCCTCTGTTTAGCGAGCTGACCGGACTGCGCACAATGCGTACATGAAGCGTCATAAACGCAATAAATCATACCCTCATGGGGCGCGCTCAAGTGATTGGCTTAGAATTGAGGAGACATCTGATTGGCTATAGATAGAAAAATTACAAGTGCGGATCTGCTGACCGTCAGGGGAGTCTCAAAACCCCACACACGAAGGCCCAGCGATCCGTGCACAGAGAGCGGGTTGTTTGCAGGTGCAGAGGTTTTAACCGGAAAACTAATATGTGAGGATCAAAAGTACATCTGTACTTCTTTCTGTGTTTGGATTTTAGTTACATGAACATGAAACGGAACACGTTTGTGTGCTTTGAAAAACACAAGTGTGGATCCTTCAGTTGCGCCACTTATGTGACAGACAAGAAGAGTATGTGACAGACAAGAAGAGGATGTGACAGACAAGAAGAGGATGTGACAGACAAGAAGAGTATGTGACAGACAAGAAGAGTATGTGACAGACAAGAAGAGTCAACTCTAATGTCTAACACGTAATGTGGAGAAAGAGATGTCCTGGATGGGTTGATTGTGCGTTGATCTGTTGGTAATGCCTCGGGGTTCCGGTGGGCATGTAAACACATGCATAATGCTGCGCTATACTTTGTGGCCCTCACCCGGTTGCATAGCGACGCTTATTGTTCAGGTGTCTTTTAATAAGCAGGTAGTCTATCATTAGCTAGAACTAGCTGCATCTGATCGATATGGACATAAACGCGAGTGAAGTCTGATCTGACGAGAGAGAGAGATCAGCTGCAGCGGTGAGCGGACAAAACACACACTTCAGGTTAGGATATCACACGTAGCTATTTCAATGACCTCTCAAACTACCGTAACTAGTTATAGATATGTTTAGTTTCACTGTCGGGTCCCTCATTACTGGATCCGCGAGCTGCATGATACTGGCATGATGGATTGCCCGATGGGGCACCCAGCAGGTGAGGCTTCCTTGCCCGAGCTAGATACTAGCCAGGCTCACTTTATGCTGCGTTTTCAATACAGTTTAGGAACTTGGGCAGTAACTATAGTAACGCAGTGTAGGCGGAGCCGTGACGTCATCTTCAAAGTGTGTCACTACCCGATCTGCAGCCCTGCCCCATCTGCAGTGCGCATGTGCGAGATGGTCCGCCATATTTGACAACTCCATACGGCAACTCTAATGGGACATTTGACACAGTGGCGTTTGGCAAAGCAGAAAAAGAACACTCAAAAAACCCACAATATTAATCTGAACGAGAGAGACGAGTTATTGTTATTACATTATTTATTTGTATTTATTTTATATATTTGTTATTACATATTAGTACATGACTCGCGCATGCACGATGCAAATCGGGCAGCCGTCTAGACGTCAAATGTCCTATTAGAGTTGCCGTATGGAGTTGTCAAATATGGCGGACCTTCTCGCACATGCGCACTGCAGATAGGGCAGGGCTGCAGATCGGGGTAGTGACAATGTGAACCACAAAACCAACATCAGCCGTTAGCCCTCAGAGCTCACAGCTCCTCATATCTGTTCAGAAAACTAGACAGAAGTTAAACAAGTACAAAACCACAGACCTGTCCGTGTCATGGCGAATACAGTTGCTGGTTTATTTATGTCTGTATAGGGCGTTCCGAGCTGAATAAGGGCGTCAAATGAAGGCAAGACGCCCGCCTGGCGGAAACGCTGGAATTAGGAATATCTTGTGATGAAGTGCACACTGACCTGAGCTCCAGGGCCTCCTTTTCTCCTCCATGCTGCTCATCAGCTGTCCTGATGAAGACCACAGAGCTGCTTCATTATTAATATAATACAAATATTTAGATATAATTCATCATAAACTGTCAGCAGTGAAGAGGAGGAATTCAAAGAGTTTATTCAATGATATGTTCTATTTCTGGATGCTTCTATGTAGTGTTTTATCACACCACGTGCAGTGCCTTGTCTCATCTATGCTGCTGTGACGTAAACATGGTCCAAATGGATCCATTTGGTCCATGTGATGCTAAGCAGAGGAGAACATGATAGAAAGGTCAGATAGTTATTAACGTTACATTGCACATGACTTTAACCATTACGATAACAACTTGGTTTTCTGTGTAAATTATTATTAATATAATACAAATATTTAGATATAATTCATCATAATCTGTGTAGCAACTTACATTCTAACTTACAGCTCGCAGTTAGTTCACTTTTATTTCATTAAAATGACTTTATTCACATAGAAAGTGACATTAATGGATGTTTGAACCACGGTTATAACGCTATCCGTGTGAAACTATCACTAAGTTAACACAGAAAGCAAACATTAGCTAGTGAGACTGTTTAATGTACTCCATATGTTACGGGTCCCCGATATGAAGACCACAGTAACAGTGATGATACCTGTGAGCAAGTGAGACAGGAGCAATGAGGACACGGGTTATTTGGTTTCCTTCCAGATTGCTTCTGTTGGTAGTTGTATTACACAAACGCATTTAAACATCTTAATTCTCTTATGCATTTCAATATATTTACTTAATCATTCACTTTTCTGACAGCTCCATCAACACACATCCACTGTCAATAACCCCTTCTGTGACAAGCACACATTCAAGCTGAACTTTACATTCACTAATCTTTTTGTACCTTTCATACATCTTGTTTTACAGTATTAAACCTGTATTAAATATCCCTTGAAACTGTTAATTTCGACTATTACCCTTCTGCCATTCATTGCAGGTCACTAAAATGCATTTAAACTAGAGAATCATAATGCTACAAACATCCAGTATAACACTACCTAAACTATACCTTTCATAAGGTGCACATTTATTCATAACTTCACATGTATGGAAATATTTAGTGGGCGGGAGCCTTCAGACACACTAGGCTTGTTTGAGACAAGCAAGACCTGCGCAGTTTGCGATCAACGTCTTGCTCGTGCGTGCATGATGGTTAGTCATTTTGTCCGACTTGCTCTGGAGGCTCGCCCACATGAGACTTTGAAATCTCGCGGGACAAAGACGCCCGCAGCCTTGAGAGCGAGGCGAGGCGAGTTGGCGCAGTTGCTCTCCACGAGCTGCGGAAAGCGAAATGCTTGATGGGAAACGGCTCGCTGGTATCTCGAGCTGAGCTCTCATTGGTGGGTTTTACCACGTGCTGCTGGTGAAAACTCTCCAATTGGCTGGCAAAAGTTTCTTGTTGTTTTGTGTCAAGTTTTACGTCGCGACATCCATTCCCATTTTTCATCATTGTTCCACAATGTTTATCATCATGAAATTAATATCTATATATTTTATACTATACTGCTTACCGTTTTAATACTTTATATATCTTAGCATATTCATACACACTGTTCATACTGCTCACAGGCTGATATCTAGTGTATTAATACACACTGTTTATTCATCATTCAATTCATGCTATATGTTATTCTGTAGATTGTGTACATTACTTTCCACTTCACTGCTTGTTGCACCTGGTTAGAAGCTAAACTGCATTTCGTTGTCTCAGTACCTGTAATATGTGCAATAACAATAAAGTTTCTCTTTAAGTTAAACCAAATCATTCAAATAAAATCTATTGTAATGTAATGATTTGGTTTAACCTTATTTATTGAATACATCATTTAAAATGGCAAGATTAAATCAATTTCCGCCATTGCAAAACCCAGCCAGTCAAGCCGACTCCGAGTCCGAGCTGTCCGACTTAAACGAGATTTTTGACACCTCCCCCGGCTACTCTCGTCTACTTTTGAGGCGAGCCGCAATGTGTCTCAAACAAGCCTACTATCTCACTCGCACCATTTCCGTGTCAGACCCACGTTATCCCCAAGATGGCGCCGCGCGGGGAAAGCTAAGCTAACACGCGCACACATTCATACACTCTTTTTAACATGTAAACAACGCTACAAACACTCCACACGCTTAGTGGGCCGTCACACTATATGCGCGAACATTATGGGGGTGCATATGATTTGTGCAGCTTTTACTAACCTGTAATGAGCAGGTGAGACAGGAGCAATGAGGACAAGGGGTTATTTGGTTTCCTTCCAGATTGCTTCTGAGGAAACACCGGAAGTCCGTCCCTCTAACCAGTCCCCGGAACACAAACGTTCCGCCACACTACCAAATGCACTGCTCAACCCCGCCAACGAAATGAAAATAGACAGATGTACAAAACAAAGGCATATTCCAACTCCAAACAATAATAATTATTATATCAATGTGGTCACACATCCCAGGGGTGCCACATATACAGTATTTTCTGTATATTGTGTATTCTTTAGATACTCTAGTGCAGGGCTCTCCAACACGTCGATGCTGCCATTCTGATTCCGATTCTACTTTTCGATTCCGATTCTTAACGGTTCTCAATTCCGATTCTTTGAGGGGCAGGGTAAACAAATTATACATGCTTCTTCCACCAAAAAATTACATTTATTCGAGAAACTTTTACACAGGTTAGTTTAAAGTAATATTCACATTAATCAGTCTGTTTATATTCACTGCTATGTAACTGTAACCTGAAAACCACTGAAGCTGCAACAGTCTAACTTTTATATTATTTTTGTTGTTCATTCATATATTATTTTACCGTTTTATTTTTGCATATTTTTTTATCTCTAGTTTAAAACTATACGTCTGGGTTACTGTCCTATAGTATACATTGGAATGATTTCAAACCTGTTTTATCCCAATAATTATAAAAGAGTGCCTTGTAAATATGTGTTTACATAAATTGTGATCAAAATGTTTGAGACCCACTGAGATAACTTAGACTAAAGTGAACTATCTAAACACTCGGAGTCCTTTACCTCACTGAGCTGTAGTTATCAGCCTCAGTCTGACTGGAGAGGACTCTCCCTCCACATCATTGTAGAAACATCTTCTTCTTCCGTTAGAGCAGCTAGCACCAGATGCTAATAACAACAGCGCGTACCGGTGGACCCTCCCTCTCTCCTACGCTCACTCGCACGTTGGCTGTGAGCTGCGGGCGCCAGATAAGCAAACATTATGAAGGTAGATATGGTGCAAAATGTGAGCGTGTAAAACCTGATGTGAGCACTTGCAGAAAAAAAATCTGAGTTTGTGTGCTTACATTTACACTTGCATAAAATATCCACGTAACTGTGAACCAAATGTACACTTGTATAAAATATCCACGTAACTGTGAACCAAATGTACACTTGTATAAATATCCACGTAACTGTGAACCAAATTTACACTTGTAAAAAATATCCACGTAACTGTGAACCAAATTTAAAGTCACAGAAGAAAAAAAAAGTTTTGTAGCTTGTAGAAAAGAAATGAACTTAGAGATGAAATGTTCACTTGCAGAAAAATACATATTTTTTAAATATATTTTCCATTACAACTGCAACTTTATTTATTACAACCTCTCAAATCAGTCATTACAACTTGACGAATCTGCTCTGTGGCAGTATAGACAAATCTGCGGTCTTGACTTGTGCTACACTTCTTGCGATAAATGTGTCGCAAAAGTAATTTTCACCTGTATATGTGGGGGAGCTGTCAGCGCAGCGCCTCCACAGATCTGGCGCCTTAGGCGAACATCTATAATGCCAGTGCGACGGGCCGGCCCTGGTCCCAGGTTACGCTTTAGGAAGTGTAGGTACAACCATAGATATATATATATATATAACACGTGTTTATATATTTATGGGTAGAGGGTACAGCGCAACATTTCCCGCCCGCCGCAGTCATACAATAGGCTACGGAGAGCGAGAAACATTTCCTCAGGCATCGAAAAGCGGAACCGAAATTCACATGTCTAATACCTCATTCACACCAACGCAACTCCAGTTCAAGCTCCGTGCTAGAGCTATTCAGGTTCAGAACCGGTTCTTCGGTTAGCTCTGGCTCTTTTCACACCGCCCAGAGTCCGACTGGTGCTGCGTCATTGCGTCATCGTTTGCATCATGACGTAACCGTTTGCGTGCCTGCTTCATAAAGCCAAACCGTGCGGAAACCCCTCACAGCTGACACCGACAACAATGGACGATTGTGTTGAAGCGCTACTTGTTTTGGTTTTGCTCTGTCGAAACGAAATGGAAGAAATGGGACGACTTTACTACAAATGTTACAGTCGTTACATGCTAAATTCAAAACTGCTTTACAATCCTAAACATCAACGACGATTCAGATTCCGTAGGAGAAAGAAGGTAAATATACGTCCTACTCGATGTTAGAGTTATCTGTTGTAGCCTCTGCATGCGCCAAGCTCAAACTACCCAGCTTTGCTAAATTAATTACTATGGTATAACATTAAAACTGATTCTCAATGTTATTTCCACAGATCATGTTGAAGCTGGCGGAAAGGTGGAGGTCGCGTGTTATTTGGACACAGCCCAGATCTTCCGACTGGTGGAACACCATTGTTCCAGACTTCTCCCCCTCTACAATTCATGCAGAATTTCCGCGTGTCCAGGCAGTCCTTTGACTACATCTGCAACCAGGTCAGCGGCGTTATGGAGAGAAGAGACACAAATTACCGTCTGTGTATACCCAATAAAAACGGGTTGCAATTGCCCTCTGGAAGCTGGCCACCGGAGGTGAATACAGGACCATCAGCCATCTTTTCGGGTAGGCCAAAGCACCGTTTGCCTCTGTGTTCAGGATTTCTGCAGGGCAACCATGGAAGTGCTGCTTCCACTACATATCACATTCCTGATGTGGAGAAGTTGGTGGAAATGGCCACATCCCTATTTTAGCACCCCGAGATTATCCCAAGGACTATTATAACAGAAAAGGTGGCATTCTGTTGTTCTACAGGCTGTTGTTGATGGCAGGGGGATGTTCTGGGATGTGTGTGTTGGCGACCCAGGTAGTGTACATGATGCTAGAGTGCTAAAACAATCCAATCTTTGGGTGGCTATCAGTGATGGCGTGTTGCTAGGCCAAAACAAAATGACCATCTCTGGCTGTGATGTGTGACATTACCTGATTGGTGACCCAGCCTATCCAATGGAAAGATGGCTAATGAACCATTTTTGGACACTGGGAGACTGACCCCTGAACGGCACACCTACGATTACAGGCTGAGCAGTGCACGGTCGGTTGTTGAGATGGCGTTTGGAAGGCTAAAAGGAAGATGGAGGTGCCTCCTAAAAGGAACGACTGCGAGCTGGAGCTCAGCAAAATAATGACAGTGACTTGCTGTGTCCTACACAACA
>JAMFTG010000498.1:0-37500 GCA_023974075.1 Chaenocephalus aceratus
TTACTGCCCGTTGCATCTTTGTCCTCACACAGTCCGTCCTCTGTGTCTCCTTTCAGTCCTTTGTTTGTCTTCTGCTCGCTGTGTCCCCGCTGAGATGTTACCCACTGGTACTATGTGTGTGTGTGTGTGTGTGTGTGGTGTGTGTGTGTGTGTGTGTGTGTGTGTGTGTGTGTGGTGTGTGTGTGTGTGTGTGTGTGTGTGTGTGTGTGTGTGTGTGTGTGTGTGTGTGTGTGTGTGTGTGTGTGTGTGTGTGTGTGTGTGTGTGTGTGTGTGTGTGTGTGTGTGTGTGTGTGTGTGTGTGTAGTCTGCCTCTCAGGCCTTCTATCATCAGACTAATCCTCTACTCAAAGGTCGACTTCATCGCGGGTCGTACCTTTGTCATCGTGTAATAACGTGCACTTACGGATTATTACCGAGTGTAATTATATGCACCCTCTCAGGTTTCGGCGGCGAACAAACGATGTCCCTTCTCCACATTTTGAGGGTTATATTTGGCTAAAAGAGTCCCAGATTGAAGCATCTCATGTGGTGGCTTTATGTAAGACTGGATATTATACTGATTTTGTGATATCTTGTTAGATGTTGTGTTTTTCTTTTCGTTTTTTCAGAATTGTAACTCTTATCTCTCTTCTTTAATTTACTTTACCCCCATTACATCCACCTAACTGATCATTGTGTTTATTACATGGTTTAGTTGAATACTCGATTCTGATTGGTCAATTCAGAACACGTGACACGTTGTCAATCCAGTAGTACAGACCGCTGTCGAGCTTTTATTGACCGTTGTTAAGGACGCTCACATCTGCACAAAGAAATTCGGTCGATTTAACTGTATGCAGTTTCGACAAGACAAGAGCGACAAGAAAACAGCGGAGAAGTAACGGGCAGAAACCCGCTTCTTTACGCAGCGGTCCAGACATAGACATCAAACTGCGACACACATTCAGTGCGCGGTTCCTTTGGCATCAGGGCAGGGGATATCTAGATACTCTCCAAGCTTTGACATCATGAACTGTGCTACTTTTAAAGCAAGCAGCGATGTTTTCAATCTGTAATCAAAAAGCTCCGCCTTCCTGCCGTTGCTCCGTATTTCAAACGGTAACAACGGACTATTTTTCTTAGCGGATGCATGTCAATTTAAATCGATACATAAAACTATTTTTTAAATCAATAAAAACATTTTCTAAATCCATAAAAGCATTTCAATGAATATTGGGAGGCATGTCGTTACTTTGGTGAGGATGTGGCCGTGTGATAAGCGGGATAATGTGCGGCGACTTGGTCCTTATGGGGAAGAGAACACCCGACAGGCGGATCAGGAGTCCGACGCGTGGCGGAGGGATCTTGATCAGTATACTTTCTAATGATAAATCCTACAACAGCATCCCGATATTGACGTATTTGGTGTGATATTTGATTTTCGTTAAACCCCTTAGCTCTATATTATCATCATCAGGTGTTTTAATGCTTTCTCTTGTGTCTTTACATCTTTGGTTTTTAATTTGAAGGTGTAGTGCCGAGAGATAGGGAGTCAGAGGCGGAGCAAGGAAGGTGCGAAAGGGTACTTTATTGGAGAGTAGAAAAGGTCATGTTAATAATAATAATAATACATTTTATTTTTAGGCGCCTTTCATGACACCCAAGGACACCGTACTATTTAAAAAAAAAAAAAAAAAAAAAGCTAATAGGCAACAGAGCAAGATAAAAACACAAACAGGAAATCAGGGAGGAGACAGTCAAGTGGACACAAAAGAAACATATAATGGGGAGCACTCCAGCGAGTAGGCAGATTTGAACAGGTGGGTTTTTAATTGGGATTTGAATAAGGTGAGTGTTGGAAGTGCGGGGGGAGGGAGTTCCAGAGTCTGGGAGCAGTGCAGCTAAAAGCCCGAGCACCCACGGTGACGAGGCGTGGGGTGGGGGACGGTCAGCAGACCAGCAGAGGAGGAGCGGAGGGAGCGAGAGGGGGTGTACTCCTGAAGAAGGTCAGCCAGATGGGGGGGGGGGGGCAGGGTATGTAGGGGCTTTGTAAGTGAGCAGTAGGTTTTTGAAGTTGATACGGGATTGAACGGGGAGCCAGTGGAGTTGGATGAGGATGGGGGTGATGTGTTCGGAGGCCTTGGTGCCGGTGATGATCCGGGCTGCGGAGCTCTGTATGATTTGTAGTTTATTGATGAGCTTGGCGGGTATGCCTGAGAGGACTGGCGTTACAGTCGTCGATGCGGGACGTGACAAATGCATTGACCAGGACTTCAGTGTTCGATTGAGAAAGGGATGGGCGGAGTCTGGAGATGTTGCGTATGTGGAAGAAGGCAGTCCGGGTGATGTTGTCCGGTTGCAGTCCGGGAAGAAGAGAGTGAAGAGAGGAGGGTACACATAACATGTCCCTGTGGGAACAAAACCCCCAACTGTAGTTCCATGTATGAATTATGTCCCCAGTGTATAAATAGGTGGTCACCACAAAGGCTTGTTTGTGTACAAGTTTCACAGATACACTCAATAAAAACGTATTCTAAATTACTTTTAACCACTGATACAAGCAGATGTAATGCAACATCAATTCCACAACTATAAGCATCTGGCGACCCCGAGATATTTGACTGATTTTGTGTTTTTCTAGAAATTACATATTGTTTTGTTTGTTATTTACGCACGTCTGGAAGCTCCTCATGGACATCAACAGTTTTCTCTGTGATTAAAGTGTGTGTGTGTGTGTGTTGTGTATAGCAGCTGTGTGTGTGCTTCCTATCCCCTCCTTCAGGCCTCTTCATTACCACCAATAAGAACTCAATTTCCCCTGGGCGCGACCAATGATATCGCTCGTATCCCCCTGCAGGCCCGGCCAATCAGCTTCAATGTTCCTGCAGCGCTGTGTCATGAATGGCTAATGGCGCCCAGTCGTTGGCATGAATGTAAATTAGATGAAAAATGATTAGCTGTAAACAAGAAATCCTTTTTAGAGAAAGAAATTAAAGAAAAAACTGATTGTTATTGCAGGTAAACTCGAGACATACAGCATGCATGATAATATACGAATTTAACTGAATTAACGTAACAAATTATTTTTGTAACCTAAACCAAGTTAGTTGTGTTGCCTAAACATGCAATAAATACATGACATGCATGTTAAATGTCCTTCAAAGTAGCATGCTTGTATCTGCCTTTCTATGAGGTAACACTGATTGATCTTATTTGTGACTATGTTTCAGACAAAATCATTTAAAAAACAACCAGCAGTTCAATCAATGGCGTTAGGATATCTTCCATGTTGATCTGAGACAGAGGGTGTTCGAGGAAAGGCTGCTCCAGAGCCACTATTTCAAGCATGCTACGTCATCGAGTGCCGCCGAAGGACTGTTCCAATGTCCAGCATACTTGGAATTCTACCGAGCCCAGCGTACTTCGTTTGGAGACATTTCGAGGCTGCACGTGTGTAGACTCCGCGGTTTTAAAATCCCCACAATGCTTTGCGCACGGACCAATTTCCCCAAATCTGTGGCGGAAAATGTAAGAGGCGGGGCTTCTCATGTGACGCACACTTGCTCGCCTGTTCCACTCTTCGTTTTCCGAATGCCAGGAAGTATTCTTGCCTCGCTTCTGAAGCAAGTGACTCGGAAGACATGTGCTACCAAGCAAGCGTACTCGACATTGAGAAATACCCTGTGTGTGTGAGAATAAATCTATAAACTTGTTTAAATTTGAACGGGGCATTGAAAACAAGCGACATCCATCCATCCATCCATCTTCTCCCGCTTATCCGTGGTCGGGTCTCGGGGTAGCAGTTCCAGTTCCTGTCCCCTCATCAACCAGCTCTGACTGGGGGGTCCCAAGGCGCTCCCAGGCCAGCGAAGAGATATAATCCCTCCACCTGGTCCTAGGTCTACCCCTCGGTCTCCTCCCAGCTGGACGTGCCTGGAACACCTCCCTAGGAAGGCGCCCAGGTAGCATCCTAACTAGGTGCCCGAACCACCTCAACTGGCTCCTTTCGACGCGAAGGAGGAGCGGTTCATCTCCGAGTCCCTCCCTGATGACCGAACTCCTCTCCTTATCCCTAAGGGAGACGCCAGCCACCCGGCGGAGAAAACCCATCTCGGCCGCTTGTATCCGCGATCTCGTTCTTTCGGTCATGACATGAAAAACACGTACAATGTCCTTTAAAGTAGCATGCTTTATACGCCTTTCCTTGAGGTCACGTTGATAAATGATGCTGTGAGGATTACATCTTATGTCCTACACCAAATTATAATAAAACAACCAGCAATTGTTGCTGCAAACCCCTTTTCTGTTATTCATCCATTGTCCATCTGTAACACGCCTCTGGCTGATAGGAGTTTAACATCTGCCATATCTATATTTGCAGTTACAGAATTCAGGAAATAGTCTGCTTGAGTATAGCATTACAGCGGAGTCAGTGTGTGTGAGAATAAGTCGGCCTTACAGCACAACATATCTGGTAGAAAAACGTACTTGTGATAACACACACACATACACACACACTCGTATATCCACAGGAGAGAGAACAGCACTCTATGACTCATTCAAATCCCGTACGTGTACTTTTAGAAAGTCTTCAGCGCTGACCCCTCTGCTTAAAAAAAAAGTTTGGAGTGAAACTAAATCCAGGAATGTCTGCGGGAGCCGAAGCCGGGGGAATAAAAACCTCTCTAAGTTTCTCTCTCTGACCTCTCCAAGCTGCTCTGTCATTCACATTGTCTCTCCGTCCTGTCTTTACATCTTCGCCCTCGGGAAAGAGTTCAAACTAAACCGTTTTTTCAAACACAAAATCCTCGGGGAAGGTCTGAACCTCCACCTACGAAGCTGTCTGTCTGTCTTTCTTTAAAACCCGTTTCTCTCTCCTTCTCCAGATGTTGGCGTTCAATTCAGACTCTCAGTTTGTGCTATTTTGCAACACAGTCTCGCGGCATTTCGAAATTAATCTATTGATTCGTGTTCACCAACACGATTTCCACATTTTTTTCGTGTCACACAGAACGATTGAGTACCGCTAACTCTCGTCGCTAACGTTGCTAACTAGCTAACGTTGCTAACTAGCTAAAGTTGCTAACTAGCTAATGTTGCTAACTAGCTAACGTTGCTAACTAACTATCACAGCTGCTATCGCTACTTCTTGTCAGTTCACAGCCTCCATGTGTTGACGACACTTTCTTTCTTTCTTAAATAAAATGTCACGTGGGAAAAAGGACTTTTATTGTTTGTCTGTTTAATCTTTTCACATTTTAAAGATGGGTTAGGTACATTTGAGAATCCGGCTCGAGATACACTTGTTGTTATATTCCATGGATTGCTCTTAACATCCGATAGCAATGAATATCTGAAGTGCTTTGACAACAAATCCATAAAAAATATCATCAGTGGAAGCCGTGGCGCTGTAAAAAGCACGACCAATCATCTGAGCCGGCTAAAGTAGCTGGACGGCCTCCCTGCCTGTCAGCCTTCCATCGGGGCACAAACTGATCTCGTGCCCTCATTGCTCATGTGTGCGTTCGTGTGTGTTGGGGGAGGGGCTCTGAGAGGAAGTGGCAGATTTCTTCTGGCTGTGTGTTTTCAAATTCTAGCCACTCGAGCTGCTTTCTCCAGAATTACCTACCCCACCTTTAACTGCTGTAAAAAGGCTCTTGTAATCATTTTAAAAAAATGCAACATATCCCTGTCTGCTGAAAGTCACTTTAAAAACTAATGTTTGTATTTCAGCTGCTTGTTAGTTACCAAACTAATAGTAACAACGTATTTAGGCTAAACTTAACTAATCATATGCCTTTTTGCTGTAATATCATCTGGAGCTTGATGGTTCTTGTTAACATCACAATTGTGTACATGTGTAAGGTCCTAAATACATTCAATAGAAAACCATTAAAAACACAAACAAAAAAAACAAAAAAATGCAACATACACGATGCTTAAGACATAACAAGAAAAACAAAGAAGTGAAAAATACATAAAGGCAATTAAAATGCAGAAATAAGTGAAATATAGACGGCTCATCGTATCAATGGTGGCCTTGTTTGCTTTCATTAACTGTAATCAGGAATAAAAGTCCTCTGAACTCACCTGAAGCCAAAACGTCCGCCCTTTACATAAATGTTTAAAGACAACCTGAATAACAGAAACACACACTTCACACTTTTGACACAGAGAGAAAGCTGGAGGGTGAAAGAGGCATCGAGGGGAAAGCGAGCAGAGACAGAAACATGATGCAAACAGGTCCTGTGAGAGGAGAGGAAGACCTGCAGTATATTTCTACTGTGATGAGGAGAGGAGGTTAACGACAGCGACACGGAGACGGGTCAGAGAGGAGGGTTGTTAGTGTTTCAAAGTAAAGGCAAGGCAAGTTTATTTATATAGGCAATTCAAAGTGCTTTACAAAAAATGAAAGACATTAAGCATTAAAAAAGAAAAGCTAATGAAATAAACATTAAAAGGAAAAATACATGGATAAAAGTTACAGTGCAGTTTAAAATATGAATAGTTCAATTAAAAGCAGCGACAAAAAGAAAGGAGATCTCCACGACAATATATTCCAGGTCTTTACAGATATACGCTGCGGAAAGGAAATGACCGTAGTGCTGCAGGCTACTATGGATTTGGCGTTTGCCTAATTTCAGAGAGAAATATCGCAAATATTTCTTGTAGCTAATCGTCAGATTCTGGTTTCTACAATCAGTTTATAAAATATTTATTTATTATCATTTGGCAAGCGAAGCATAGTTTGTGTCCAAAGTGATGAGGTTTGGGCTGTCAAGTTAACGCGTTAAATAACATTATTTGTGTATTTGTCCTCGGCCCGCCCCGTATTTTTCAGAGCCCAGAGGCTTGACGAGGACGACGTTGTTGTTGTTGTTGTTGTTGTTAGTTGGATGGTGGAAGATTCTAGCGAGAGATATGGATACAAGTGAAGGTGTTTTAAGCAGCAAGCCAAGCACACAGCTGATTTTTGTATTTATTTTCTGCTAGGGACAGATCACGGAAAAGAATATAAACAGATAAAAGTGTCAACTTATTGAAAGTGTTCCAACATGCGCACGTAGGTGATTGGATGATGAAGTGAATGCGATGCTGTTACAGTCATTAATTATAGTAACATGTACAATTAAAGAAACCCTGGCAGGGGATAGTCTTGATCCTACCTTTCTAGACTCTGCAGGTCCTTAACTCCTGATATCGGAGAGGGCATTCGGGAGCAGGGGCTGCAGAGATAAGTCTCTCGCTCTAATGAATCCCTTTTTGCACCGAAGCGAAGAGAAGAGAAAGTTAAAGCAATTGACCCTGAACGATCTGAAAGAGCCAATGATTGCTCAATAAAAACGCCTCGTCGGGTAAATAAAGCAGCTGTAATTAAGACGTATTTACGATGCTTTTAGTGACATTTAAAGCGTGATATTACGTCGATGTGAATTACCTGGAAGTTACCTGGTAGTGTGTGAACGTCTGGTTTTACAGCCACCTCCACTTTAATTAAACAGCCTTACAGACTGATGGCAGCAGAAACTCAGTATGTCAGAAAATGAATTGCTACACTCAGTCACACACACACACACACACACACACACACACTTTCTTCGTTTGTCTTTGCTAATCTAATCTGGCTCAGTGACTCCTTTAGACCTCCACCTTCTCCTCTTCCTCTCATGTTCTCTGCAGTAAAAGTACTTCCTGTTTAATGAGAAGTTTCTCCTTCTTGAGTTTGTGCCACGAGAGCAGTGCTTCTCAAAGTGTGGTCCGTGACCGCCACCTAGTGGTCCGCGAGTATATTGGTAACATTTGACATTTGAAATTAATTAATCAATTTAAGTTTTCCGCACTCTCGCGGGAATATCTCCGCAATGAAGCGAGCTTAAGTTTCACTTTCTATTGTATGATATAAGCCCAGCGCAACACCTTCGTCACACATGTTGCCACTTGTTTGTAGCCATTTTCAGGCGATTTGTAATCTGTTCTAGAAAAACCGATGTGTTTTTGGTATTTGTGGAGTTAGGTAGATCCTGCGAGTGTTTATTCTATTGGTTAAGTCCTTGGTATGAGAAAGTTTGAGAAACACTGATCTAGAGAGACGAGAGCCGCGTTCAGAGTTCGGCGGGTTTACGGTCAGAAGCAGCGTCAGCATGGCACTTTACCACCCCGGGTTAACTGCTCTATTGTTTCGTTTTATCGTCACAAATAACTGGGATAGCAGATCCCCGTCCCACAGCCGAAAGGCACGTCTTTACACGTCGCATTTTGTCTGAGCATCAGTCCAAAACCCAGACATGTTTAGTATGTAATCTATAGAACAGAATAAATCAACACTTTTCATTTCTGCTCGATTAATAACTTTAAACTTTAGCAAACATGTGGCATTCGAGGCTGTAGCGAACGCCCTGACGTCCTGATGGGTTGTATAGGCAAGACGATAAGTGTACAAGCATGTGGATTACCTATGTTGTAAATGTATTATGGGGCGGTGGTGGCGAAGTCGATAGGGACTCGGCTTGGCAACCGGAAGGTCACCAGTTCAAGTCCTGGCAAGACCAGGTGCTACCGAGGTGTCCCTGAGCAAGGCACCGTTCCCCACACTGCTCCGAACACTAGGATGGGTCAAAGGCAGAGAAACCGTTTCCCCACGAGGGATATATGGAAAAGTCCATATATTATCTTTTTAATTTACATCCCTCCTCTGTCCCAAGGTTTCTAACATTTTCCCCCATAACTTTTTGGGTGTTTCCTTGCCCGATGTGAGGGTCCAAAGACAAAGCGTGTCGTGTTGATATTCAGCACGATATTGCGCTATATAAATAAACATTGATTGATACCAAAATCGTTAAAAAATGTTTTCCTGTGTTCCCTGCAGACGTGATGGAGCGTTGGAGGTCGTGGCAGTTTGCCCTGTTGTCCCTAGCAACGATCCTCCCCTCTTACAGTAAAAACGTGGACTCCTTCTCCTCGGACACGCTCATCAACAACGTGGTGGCAGACCCTCGATCTGGCCGCCTCTACGTCGGCGCCGTGAACCACCTGTACCAGCTGGCCCCAGATCTGCATATCGAATCCCGCACGAAAACGGGTCCGAAACGGGACAACCGGCAGTGCACGCCCCCGGTTACGGACGCCTGCGAGGAGGCGGTGGACACGGACAACCACAACAAGCTGATCCTGGTGCAGGAGGGCCGGGACACGCTGGTGGTGTGCGGCAGCGTCTACCGGGGGATCTGCTCGCTGAGGAACCTGAGCGCCGTGCAGCAGCTGCTCTACTTCAGCGACTCCAAGGGCGAGAAGTCGTACGTGGCGAGCGCCGAGGAGAGCGTCTCCGTGGTGGGCGTGATGTCGCACTTCACCAAAGACAAGGATAGCTTCCTCAAAGGGAAGGATAACTTCACCGTCTTCCTGGTAGGCGGCAGCAGAAGAGTGTACTTTGAGTGCCAGAGGCGCCATGATGCTTTCTGTGGGGTTTCCCTTTCCTGTGATATTGGTTTTTAGTGCATGTAAACGGTCTGCAAAGGCAAACATCCCACAGTTCCGGAACATAGTGACATCACTTTGTAACACTCGCACGCTATTGGCTAGCGCTCCAACACAAGCGGTTGACCTATTAAGCAATGTACTGTTCCTGTATTATTGACAACATGCAAACAAGAATATAAAGTTTAATTTCTCCTCTTCCTCTTCCTCTTCCTCCTCCTCCTCCTCCTCCTGCTCCTCCTCCTCCTCTTCCTCCTCTTCCTCCTCCTCCTCCTCCTCCTCCTGCTCCTCCTCCTCCACTTCCTCCTCCTCCTCTTCTCCTTCTCCTCTTCCTCCTCTTCCTCCTCCTCCTCTTCCTCCTCCTCTTCCTCCTCCTCCTCTTCCTCCTCCTCTTCCTCCTCCTCTTCCCTCCTCCTCCTCTTCCACTTCCTCCTCCTCTTCCTCTTCCTCCTCCACTTCCTCCTCTTCCTCCTCCTCCTCTTCCTCCTCCTCTTCCTCCTCTTCATCTTCCTCCTCCTCCTCTCCTCTTCATCTTCCTCCTCCTCTTCCTCCTCCTCCTCCTCTTCCTCTTCCTCTTCCTCCTCCTCTTCATCTTCCTCTTCCTCCTCCTCCTCCTCCTCCTCCTCCTCCTCCTCCTCCTCAGGTTGGTAAAGGCTACGGCAGCCATGACAGTACGAAGCTGATTTCCACTCGGATCCTTCAGGATGTCGGGGACTGGGTTGTTTTCGACTCGATCATCGAGGCGTCGGCGGTCCAGGCGAATCCTTTCGTTCTTCGATATCTTCACGACTTCCGATTCGCCTTCAAAGATGACGGCTTCGTCTACTTCCTGTTCTCCAGAACGCTGGGAGTCCAGGACACGAAGAACTTCACCTTCGTGTCCAGGATGTGTGAAGACGACCACGGATACTACTCCTACACCGAGCTGCAGCTCAACTGTAGCCACGGCAACAAGTACAACAAGGCGCAGGTAAACAACTCTATTATAGCAAACACATGGAAACGTATTCAATGTGTACTTCAGATTAGCTCCACGTCAGAAATGAGCATGCTTGATGTTTCTCTCCATAGAGGCTGAATCATCAAGTTCATACATCTTTTCATCAGTAATTAAATACAGAAAATTATGAATGAATAATTAATAGAAATGTTTTTACATGGCATGATTTCGTCTTGATGATTACTTCATGCCTCGCCGCTAAATATCAACATCATGTGGATTTAAGATGCTTGAATGTATCGTACATCATCTCAGTATTCATCTCCAACATCTTTTGTTATCCTCGTCTTTGTTCGCAGGCCGCGTACGTCACAGCTCCAGGAGACGTGTTGGCTCAGAACATGACGGCGTCGGGACAGTACGGACAGGTTTCATCAGCCTCCGACAAAGTCCTGTTTCGTCACCTTCACCTCCGACGAAGACCCCTCCACCTCCGCCATGTGTGAGTCTCATCGTGAAGCTGAGATAAGATCAAATGTACTTTATTAATCAGAATCAAGCTGTAGCCGGAAGTCCCCACGGAGAATAGCTTAGCGGTAGAACTCTTCTTTATACATCCATGGGTACAACGTCAGATAGAAATGAACACATGATGAGATACGACCCCCGGTCTGATGACTGACAGCTCACAGAACGATGGCGGCTATCTCCCCTCACCCACAATCTACAGTACGTCCCACAGACCCTCTCCTCTCTGTCTCCTCTCTGTGAGGAGCAGCAGCCGTCAGAACTAAGTGAAACACAAACAATGGCAGAACATATTATGAATATGTCGGGTAGTAATAGATGTATTTATTTTCTTCTCAGAGAACCAGAATGCGTAGTTCATGTTAGTATTTCTAAAAGTCTCCTGGGGAGAATCCCCCGGACCCCCTGCTGGGGATGGGTTTTCAGCGTCTGCCTTTCTATACAGTTCAGCTTTGATTCCATCATCTCATCAAACCTGATTTAAAGCCTACTCTAGTTCTGTGAAGGGATATAAGCACCGTACTTCACTTTAATTCATCTTGTGTGCTGAAGGCGTATATATATATATTACAGCACGATTTTTTGTTGAATAGATTTGAGTGCTTCAAAATTTCGGGCCGCGATGTATTGACCAAGGAAACAGTGGCCCCCGAGGCCAGACCACTTGAGGCTACATGTTCAGCATTAAGGGATCAACACACATTTTCTGACTTTATCACCAAAATACCATATGTGTACCAAAAACAACCGTTATCGAATATCGACCATTTTAGTTAGTTGCCAATTCTTTAAGGTATGACTTATAATACTATAATTTGCGTTTTTATTCTGAGTGGCTCTGCAGAACGTGACGGCGTTTCATTTCTCCTACGGTACTCTGTGCTGCAGACGTATGGTCACACACATCTGTGAATATCGTTATGCTTAGCGTGATTTATTCAAATACAAACCCCCCAATATTCCCATGTTTATGTCGTCCTTACACATTAGCTTTATCCATTTGACTTATATCAAAATAAACTGTATTTGCGCTTTGATTTTACACATGTTTAATTGTCCGAATAAAACACAACATGGCCTCAGATGTTTAACATTTGAGTGTAAGTCATGTTGTTTCTCTTGTAGGCATGTATCCGCTGCGCTCCATCAACAAAAGGCTGGTGGAGATAATCGGAGCGTGCTACAGCCACAACGGCATCATCAACGAAAAGGGCGCCGTATATTCGCCGTACTCGTCCAAATCTGAGGAGCTGTGCAGCAGCAAAAACCACGTGAGGACACTTCACTTTTACGAGGTCAAGAGACGTGTGTTTCAGCGCTGACTCCTGCTCTGCTCCTTCAGGTCAACATGACGCTCAAGTATCCATGTGGAGCCGAGTTCCTGCCCTCCCCATTGGCCAGTAAGGCGGAGTTCGCCCTGACGTCTGAGCCCCCGTTGGCTCGTAAAGGTCACATGACCGCCGTGGCTGTAGCCGTGGAGATGACGCACGCTGTGGCGTTCCTCGGCACCCTCCACTGGAGAGGTGAGACTGACTTCCTTATGTTGCTTTATCCATAAGGTGTGGCTTTGCAATTTAACAAGTTTAATTATTTATCTTAGACATTAATGTTTCCTTATGGCATCAACTAGAAACTAGAAATATAACTTATATATATATATAGTTAATTGATACCTGTTTAAACTCAACAGTTATTTAATCTTAACTAAACGATGATGATGGATTTTTTTTATTGTGTATGAACTTTTCTATTATGTTTTTTTTAAAGCCATTATGTTGAAGATATTATTTATATTATTATATTATTATGGATTTATTTTTTATGGATTTTATTTAATTTTGTTTACATTTTCATTATTTATTTATTTTTCAAATATTATTTTATTTATTTGATACATTTTTTTTTTGTTATAATGTGTGTGTGTGTGTGTGTGTGTGTGTGTGTGTGGTGTGTGTGTGTTCCCTGCAGGTGCTGAAGGTACATCTGTCCGCTCACCCGAGGTTTACGGTCGGGCGCCGGGCGACGTCACCGGGGAGAAAGTCAACAAAACCTGCTGTTCGATACCGAGCTGCAACACCTGTATATCACCACGGAGAAAAAGGTCACACACACACACACACACACACTCTCCATTCCTCTCCATCCATCACCTCGCTGTGAAGAAGGTCATGTGCTTACTTCTGTTTTAAAATTGAACCCATCACTTAACGAGCCTTACAATTATTCCCCGTGTCTCGTTTGATCTTTTATTTAACGACAACACATCCGTCTGCGTTAGCGCACAGGAGTCAGCCATTGATTTATTCCGTCTTTGTTTCCCGCTCCGCTTTCATCTCCCGCCCGCCGTCTTTTGAACCTGGGAGCGAAATGGATGTTATTGATTTAGAAATGAATGAATTGCTTCAAGAGGGGCGATTCGCTTTCATCAAGTGGAGTGACGACGCTCGAGCTCGTTTGCACTTACTTTGAAGCAGCGTCTTGTTGCCGGGGCGATTCATGATTTAAGTCCAAACCACAGCTTCCCTCTGCAAGTACGTTATGTAAGTTATGGATTTACCATGTTTAATTACATTATAATGTGACTTACTAATAACTTCTTATGTTTTTATTTTGCTTTTGTTATTTTTATGTTCATTTAAAATTAAATACAATTTGAATTTTTTATTTTTTTTTATTTTGAATTTTATTATTTATTTATTTTAACTTTAATTGTTTTCATTTATTTTATATGTAATTTTATCTATTTTATCGCACATTCTTATTATATTTTTTATATATTTAATTTCTTATATTTTATCTTTTTATTGAATTTTATCTTTTATCCTTCATTTCATTTCAAACCTTTATTTATAAAACGGAACAACAAAAGGACATCATACAGCATCATTTACATAATTATCCACATAAACAGGTACCAATAGCTTCTGATTGACTAGCATCCAACCGAGCTTTAAAAACATTTAGTGGCACCAGATCGTTCAGTTTCCATTTAATTTGCAGACTGTTCCAAAACAGAGGAGCTGCATCTAAAAGCTATCTTCCCTAAGACAGTCCTAGCAGTTGGTACATTTAATAAAACCACAGCATTCGATCTCAGGCAGTAGCCACTTACACTTCTCCGTGAGATCAGGGAGCAGATGGAAGATGGAAGTTTCCCTAACATGGCTTTGTATATGAAGATGTACCAGTGACTGAGCCTCCGTACAGTTAGTGAAAGCAAACCAGCCCTTGCATACAGGGTGCAGTGATGGGTTAATGCTTTACAGTTTGCACTGTGATACGCAGCATCTAACTTGGGCCGGTGCATTCATATAGACCAGATCCCCAGAGTCCAGCACAGGTCAAAGGTCACAGAGCCTTCTCCTGGCCTCAAGCGAGAAGCAGGACGTGTTCCCGTAGAAGAAACCGAGCCTAACCCTCAGCTTTTTAAGCAGCTTATTGACTTACTTTTTTGTGTTTATTTAAATATTTGTATTACATTTTTTTATTTATTCATCTTTTATTTATGTTATATTAAAAAAAGAGCTACAAACCCAATTTGAATAAAGTATTCTGATAAAACACGAGAGCAGCTTTCTGCAGGCATTTAAAAATAAAAACACCGAAACGAATCGGGAAGGATCAGATTTAAATCTCCTCTCAACACACATGAAACGTACGCTGATGTAATTCAGAGGGACGTTCACTTCCTGTTGATGTGATTATCTCTGATGTGCATGGGAATAAACAACACCGAAAACCAGAGGTGGGAAGTAGTGGAGTACAAATACTTTGTTACTGTTCTTAAGTACATGTTTCTGGTATCAGTACTTTACTCCACTACTTACTTTTCTGATTACTTTTTACTTTGACTTCTTACACTTTGAACTCAAATACCTGTACTTTCTACTTCTCACATGTTGAACCCAAATACCTGTACTTTCTACTTCTTACATGTTGAACACAAATACCTGTACTTTCTACTTCTTACATGTTGAACACAAATACCTGTACTTTCTACTTCTCACATGTTGAACCCAAATACCTGTACTTTCTACTTCTCACATGTTGAACCCAAATACCTGTACTTTCTACTTCTTACATGTTGAACACAAATACCTGTACTTTCTACTTCTTACATGTTGAACACAAATACCTGTACTTTCTACTTCTTACATGTTGAACACAAATACCTGTACTTTCTACTTCTCACATGTTGAACCCAAATACCTGTACTTTCTACTTCTTACATGTTGAACACAAATACCTGTACTTTCTACTTCTTACATGTTGAACTCAAATACCTGTACTTTCTACTTCTTACATGTTGAACTCAAATACCTGTACTTTCTACTTCTCTCATGTTGAACTCAAATACCTGTACTTTCTACTTCTCTCATGTTGAACTCAAATACCTGTACTTTCTACTTCTCTCATGTTGAACTCAAATACCTGTACTTTCTACTTCTCTCATTTCCCAAACAGCTGGTTCCTTTAGTCTGAATGTGTGTTGGTGCGTGATCATTATTCTTCAGAGTCACTGCGTGCCTATTGGTTGGAACACGATCCGTGTATCCATCACTTCCTGGTCTTCTCTAAAGAAGAGGGACCAATGGAAACGTTGCCGTTGTTCAGCATGGAAACATTCATTAGTTTAGTCAGTACTTCTACTTTTAGTATTTTTAAACACGAGTATCTGTACTTGAGGAAAGGATGTGTGTACTTTTGCCATCTCTGCCGAAAACAGAGACAACAGGAATTGAGATTTTCACAATAAAAGCCTCTCTCTGCTGGGTGCAGATCTCCAAGGTGCCGGTGCAGTCCTGCCACCTGAAGACAGACTGTCTGTCCTGCGTCTCCATGAAGGACCCGTACTGCGGCTGGTGTGTCCTCGAGGGGAAGTGAGTCTCTAAAGCTCTACATAAACATTAATAGTTTTTCCATACACTTAAGATAAGACTTTATTTATTGTTCAAATGAAACATTTCGAATGGGTGCCTTCCACCCTCGGGTATGTTTGATTGGCTCACCCTCTGCTTGTTGGACAGCTGCACGAGGAGGAAGGAGTGCAGCCGGTGGAGGGACAACAACACCTGGCTGTGGTCTCCCAATCAGAAGTGTGTTCAGATCGAAGCCTTCGACCCCCCCAACCTCAGCTGCAGGAAAACACAGCAGGTAAGAGACACACTGTACGTGATAGGCTAAGGGGTGGGACATCTCTAAGCTGGTTGACCAATCACGACAGAGCCGGCCAGCTAACCAATCAGAGCAGACTGAGCTCTGGTTTCAGACAGAGGGTGAAAAGAGGTGCTGCAGCTGAACATTAAAGCATGGAGACAAGTCCCAGTAGAGACATTACATACTGATATACACCTGAACATCAGCAGGAGAGGACTCTTTAAAGTAGAGACACTACATACTGATATACACCTGAACATCATCAGGAGAGGACTCTTTAAAGTAGAGACACTACATACTGATATACACCTGAACATCAGCAGGAGAGGACTCTTTAAAGTAGAGACACTACATACTGATATACACCTGAACATCAGCAGGAGAGGACTCTTTAAAGTAGAGACATTACATACTGATATACACCTGAACATGAGCAGGAGAGGACTCTTTAAAGTAGAGACACTACATACTGATATACACCTGAACATCATCAGGAGAGGACTCTTTAAAGTAGAGACACTACATACTGATATACACCTGAACATCAGCAGGAGAGGACTCTTTAAAGTAGAGACACTACATACTGATATACACCTGAACATCAGCAGGAGAGGACTCTTTAAAGTAGAGACACCACATACTGATATACACCTGAACATCAGCAGGAGAGGACTCTTTAAAGTAGAGACACTACATACTGATATACACCTGAACATCAGCAGGAGAGGACTCTTTAAAGTAGAGACACTACATACTGATATACACCTGAACATCAGCAGGAGAGGACTCTTTAAAGTAGAGACACTACATACTGATATACACCTGGACATCAGCAGGAGAGGACTCTTTAAAGTAGAGAAACTACATACTGATATACACCTGAACATCAGCAGGAGAGGACTCTTTAAAGTAGAGACACTACATACTGATATACACCTGAACATCAGCAGGAGAGGACTCTTTAAAGGAGAGACACTACATACTGATATACACCTGAACATCAGCAGGAGAGGACTCTTTAAAGTAGAGACACTACATACTGATATACACCTGAACATCAGCAGGAGAGGACTCTTTAAAGTAGAGACACTACATACTGATATACACCTGAACATCACATGTGACTCATCGGAGCGATCAGCACTTCGTGGGAGTGACTCGGCATTATTCCACTTTACGAGCTGAATCAAACCGTCAGCAGAAATATTCAGATTGTATGCGTCTGGCTCTCATCCCAAAACAGCATCTAAATCATAATGTCACCAAACGTCGTTATTCCTTTAGCAACCTTCCCCGAGGCGGCCCCTAGAGGGTCCACGCACCGGAGGTTAGGAACCGGGTTATCTCCTTTAGGATAGGAGCAAGGAAAGGAGATATGAAGAAAGGGGAAAACCCTAAAAGAATAAGGCCCCTTTAATGTTGTTATTATTGTTATACTTTAAGGTTTTAAACTCCGACAGGAAACTCCAAACAAAGTTTTGACAGGTGCTCTCACCTTCTTCTATTTGCATATTGTTTATTATAGTCTGACCTGATTGTAATTACCGTACAGACATAATGTTCGCATGTCTGATGACTGTATAAATCACTCATCTGCAAACTGAACACACCATCTGTCACTCCATTTAAACCTGTTAACATCTGACTTCTGAACTGACGCTAAACTAGAAAGAAATATTTTAGGAAGTCCGTGGATTGGTCAATTTGGACCAATCAGCGGGGGCTTAACGTAACGGCTCCACGGATTGGTCCATTTCGTTCCGGGGACGACATGACATCATGATGTCCCCGGAAGAATCAAATGGACAGTGACGTGTCTCCAACGAGGCGTTTTGGGGAGGTATTTTCTGTGTCCCGGTACGTCCACACGGCAGCTTTTCAAACATCTTGAACATCTTGGAGCTGGGCGTGTCTGAAAGCTTGGGGATGTTTTGCGAGCAACGCGACCAACAACCAATCACATGAATGTCCCGCCCCCGACATACAAAGCAAAAAACCCCGGGGATTTTATGCGAGCAATATATATATATATAAACTCCCCAAACAGGCGAAACCCTACCAGTTTCCCCCACTGTCTCTGCCACCTCCCTCCATGCTGTTTCCTCCGGTTTGTATCCCGGTAATAGTTCTGGTCGTAAAGAACCGGGTGATTTGCTACCGTAACTTCTCGTTTGGAATATGAGGAAATGAACTGCGGTCTGGTTCTCCCTGCTTACACGCGGTTTGATTGGCTAGCGCTTCTACTGTCAGATTTGCATACACGTGTTTGATTGGCTGGCGCTTCCAGCTCAGCTTCAAAAGTTGAACATTGCTCAACTTTGGAATCCTGGACATCCTGGAAATCTTCGCTTCGCTCCCCCACAATGCAGTTCGGCGAAAAGCGAGGCGAAGTGACGTCATCCCCATTCAAAGTCAACGGGCAGAGAAGTGGTGGAAGATTCTTCTGAAGCTGCTGTGTGGACGTACCGTGAAGCTGCCGTGTGGACGTACCGTGAAGCTGCCGTGTGGACGCAGTTACAGACAAAATGCACATTCGCACTCCTAAGCATTTTCACTGGGATTTAATTCGGTGCTAATCCCGGAGGAAGACGCGGGTTCGAGGCGTCTTCCTCCGCTGACGAGATAATCTCCAGACGGACCCGCTGCATCGTAATCAGGAGGTCGGGACCAGTTTGAGGTTTCTAATCTGATGAGAAGGAGGAAGCTCGAAAGGAAGAACTTCTCCAGGTTTACATTTTATTCAGAGGAAGGAAGTCTCCGGAGAATTCGTTGAGGAGCTTCTCTCCGTCACCGAAGATCAGAACGTTTGAAATTAAAACTTCAGCGGGGAAATTAAAACCTGCCGAGGTCAGCGAGGACTAATGAGAGAGCTGGTGTTTAAACAGCTCAGATTGAATAGTAATTATTACTGCACACACACACACACACACACACACACACACACACACAATGATGAAACACACACACATGCGCACACACACACACACACACACACACACACACACACACACAATGATGAAACACACACACATGCGCACACACACACACACACACAATGATGAAACATACACACATGCGCACACACACACACACACACACACACACACACACACACAATGATGAAACACACACACATGCGCACACACACACACACACACACACACACACACACACAATGATGAAACACACACACATGCGCACACACACACACACACACAATGATGAAACATACACACACGCACACACACACCATTTATCAAGGTCAGCCGGTAGGGAATGGATTTGTATTTCTCTTTCTCTTACGTACACACACATTTTGTCTTGCTCATTAACACACACGCACACGCACATACATACACACACACATACACACACACACACACACACACACACACACTCACACAAACACACACACACACAGACAGTCAAACACACTATTTATCAAGGTCAGCCGGTAGGGAATGGATTTGTATTTCTCTTTCTCTTATTTACACACACATTTTGTCTTGCTCATTAACACACACTCTCACACACACACACACACACACACACACACACACACACACATACATACATACATACATACATACACACACACACACACACACACACATACATACATACATACATACATACATACACACACACACACACACATACATACACACACACACACACACACATACATACATACACACACACATACATACACACACACATACATACACACTCACATACATACACACACACATACATACACACACACACACGCATACACACACACACACACACACACATACACACACACACTCACACACAAACACACACACTCACACACAAACTCACACACACACACTCACACACACACACACACACACACACACACACACACACACACACACACTGCTCCATATTATTTGTATTATTATTATTTATTTTACTTTCTTTTAACTATTATTATATTATTATTATTATTATTATTATTGTGGTAACATTTCATATCCATGTTAAGATAATTAGTTCTAATTTGTGACTTTATTTGTACACTTTGGTTTCATTCACTGTGTACATTATAGTCCACATGCACATGATTTGTTTACATGCAAAGAGTTGAAGGAAGATATGGCAGCAGTTCATCAAACAGAGGAGATGCCGGTCCCTCAGAGTCGTCCTTCAGTACTTAGTTAATTGTATTGTTCGTTAGCGCGGCTCTGTCCCCTCTCTCCCTGGCGGGTCGCTGTCGCTCCGTGTGTGGCGACGCTGCATTTTCAGTCATATTGGATTTGCGGTGATGAAGTACATCGTCAAGTGTTTCATTGATTGGCCAAAAGTAGCCACACATGGATATTCCTATCAATCTTTTAATTGTTAAACAGTTCAACAATATATACCGTATTGCAAAATAAGACTTTGAACGACTCACACGATGCAAAACTACTAAGAACTAGACGCACAAAAGGACTACCAAGGACGCCAAGGACTCTGTAAGGACAGCTTCTTCCGGTTCCACCGTCTGATTGCTCTGGAAAGGATGAGTCCTTCGGAGAGTCACGACGAGCAGACATCCTCTGGAAGTCCACGGAGTTCCCTTTGGGGGTTGTCCTTCTCACAGGCTGCAGGTACATCGATGCATCGAGGGCCGCAGATCAGATCAAATGTACTTTATTAATCCCAATTTGGGGGAAATATGTGTTGCAGCAAAATAATAACGAATTAAAATAGTAGAAATAAACAATTTAAAAATAGAAACATCTCAAAATAGAAATAAAACCTGAAACTTGGAGGTTTTTTGCTCTGAAACCTGACATTTTACCCAAATCTGACTCAAATGAAATCGGCGTAGGAAGCCAAGAGACTCCAAAAGACCATAAATAAAAACAAATATAAATAATCTTAGTGTCCACAAGGTAAACCCTAAGACCACCAGAAAGAGAGGGAAAATCACGACTCAAGACCCTAAAAAGTCGACCCCTTTAATGTCCCTCCTCTGGCCAGGTGGATATCCACATCCCGGCGCTCCCGACGCTCCGGCCCACCGACTGGCTTCGCTGTGAATTTGGGACGTTTGTGAGCCAGGGGGCCGTGGGGAATGAGGACGGGAAGCTGCACGTCACATGTGCGCTGCCCGACCCCGGGGGCATCCCCCCCACCACCCAGCAGCAGGGTAGGAAACGCTTTAATGTATTCATGGCATAATATATTCTGACTTTTTTATTATTTTTATTATTTTTATTTTATTTCATTGTCGTCTTTTTGATTTACGTACATTTAATAAATATTTTTCTTGTGTTTAATTTATTATTTAATTATTTTTTTAATTATTTTTATTTAAGTTTTCATTTCATTTTTTTGTTTGCATTCAGAGGACAAACATGTCTAATCAAAAAATAATGTTTACCATGTTTTTATGGGAGCAACACTATGTATATGTCTTTGTTCAAAATGACCCAGTAGATTTTAAAAAACTACCCAAAATATTAAATAATTTCTCCATCTTTTAAAAAACTGTAAAAAAATTATCAATTATCACATTTTTTAATAGTTTTTTAAAAGATGGAGAAATTATTTAATATTTTGGGTAATACTGTACGCCTGTTTACTTCCTTTCCAATAGTAGAATAAGTAGATTGATACCTCTTTTCTTATACCTTTAAATACCTATAAACGGCATGATTTAATTTTTTTCAGACTACGTGTCCGTCCCAGTTAAAGTCGTAGTGAACGACAACATCGAGGTGACGTCCGGAGAGTATCACTTCTACAACTGTGCTGCGACAGTCAGGAAGAACCAGAACACACCGTGAGATACACCATTAACACACACACATTCCCAGTCTTAAATCATGTGTGTGTGTGTGTGTGTGTGTGTGTGTTTAATACTGTGTGTGTTTGCAGGTGTATAGCGTGTGTGACCAGTGAGTGGCGCTGTCAGTGGAACGCTCAGGATCACAGCTGCAGCGACGAAAGCGACGCAGCTGGAGGAGAGTTCATCGTGAAAACACAACAGGTGTGTGTGTGTGTGTGTGTGTGTGTGGTGTGTGTGTGTGTGTGTGTGTGTGTGTGTGTGTGTGTGTGTGTGTGTGTGTGTGTGTGTGTGTGTGTGTGTGTGTGTGTGTGTGTGTGTGTGTGTGTGTGTGTGTGTGTGTGTGTGTGTGTGTGTGTGTGTGTGTGTGTGTGTGTGTGTGTGTGTGTGTCTTTAAAAAATTATTAAAATTTAAAAAGATATTTAGATAGTGAGTTTTGATTTACTTTTTTGTTTCCAAACCGACTTCAAAATCGGGTTAATATTCCCTTACCACATATTTTAAAATGTTCTTACAATTTGTTTCCCATCATTTGTTAGATGATAGAAAACTAACATGTTGACTGAAAAAATGTCTTCCTATGTGCGTAAAACAGATCTTAATATATGCTTATGTATTACATTCTTCCACTTATGTGTTAAACTACTGATACTAGATGTTAACGGTTTAGTTAAAAAGCTTTTTTTAATTGGTGGTGACGTTTATTGCACACGTGATGACCCTAATCATTTCTCCCAGTATCAATGATGACATGATGATTTTAAGTGCTGATAGTTTAAAGGGGACCTATCGTGCAAAATGCCCTTTCTGATGTCTTCTCTCCATCACCATGTGTCCCCGGTGCGTCGGGGGACTCACGCAGCGTCAGGAAATAAACCCTCTCTCTTTTCCTCCGTACCCACATCTCTAAAATCAATCAGAAACGTTGCTATCAGAAACAATGCCCGACTGTTTTGGACGTAACATGGTCGGTGTTCACATTAGCATCGCTAACACTCAGAGCTAACCTGTGCTGGAGAGCATGTGTGTGAAGAAGCAGGAAGTAGAAAGGAACTCACCTTGTGGTGTAACCGGCAAGAGAGAAAGCCTTTGAGCTCCAGACTGTTTCAGATCCTTGATGATCCATGATATGGAGTTTCATCACGGCAGCATTTAGTTTAGACGGTAGCTGCCGGGTCCCGCATGAGCTCAGACCCTCCTCTTTAAAGCTTTATCCCCGAATCAGCACTTTAGAAACAGGAAGTGAAACAGACGGATATGAGGCCTGGCTAGAATGATCTGTTTCATAGACGTGTTTTTAATATATTTGTATATATCTGTGATGCTGTTGCCTACAAATAGCATGATGGCTGACCTTTAACTGATATGTCGATTTTTCCCCGCGATGAAGGCTGGCAGTTGTCCTCAGTTTGAGTCTCCGGAGCCGCTCTTAATCCCGGTGGGATTCCCGATCCCCATCAGCTTCCAGGGCAGAAACCTGGACCTCTACCAGAGAGACGTGAGACCAGCATCGTCTTAATTAAACACGGTGTTTTGTTTCTGCTGCTAACGCCCTCTCTGTGCGCAGGGCCAGAGGTTTTCCATCGGCACGCATCTGATGAAGGACACGGAGCTGACGGTCATACGGGAGCAGGGGTCAAAGTTCAAATTCAACGGATATGAGGTCAGCAAATTAAATCCAAAAGGAACATATTTAATGTAGGTTGTACTGCCTCCGCATCCAGATGAAATCCATGTATTCTCGTTTAGTATAAACGGCAGCAGCTCCGTGTTGATGTTTTGAAGCTGCCAGGCGTTCAGACTGTCATTAATGATGATTACGGCAATTAGGGAATCATTAGCGCTTCGTTCAGGGTCAATTAAAATCTGGAGTCAGTTTATTTTGCTGTGTGTGGTTAGTAAACGGCCTGTATTTATATTTAAACGATTTTAAGGTTTGGTTGTTTTATAGTTTAATTTATACCTAAGCTAAAACGTCCTATTCACTGTTAAATAGACGTACATGGCGCCCCCTAGTGGGCTACAAAGCAGTTTAATTTGTTTTATTCCCTTTATTTATTTCAGGTGACCTCGACGGATGAGCCTCAAATAAATTATTACATATTTTTGTTTAATATTCAAAGCTTTTTTATATTTTTTCCAAAAGATAAATTTGAGTTTTGATAGATGTTTTAAATAAGAAAACGTATAATAATTAATTAAACGTTTTTTTAAAATATTGCTAATCTTAAAGTGTGTGTGTGTGTGTGTGTGTGTGTGTGTGTGTGTGTGTGTGTGTTCAGTTCTCCTATGATAAGCAGCAGGAGGTGAACGTCTCCTTCCACATCATAGACAGAGGCACAGAGCGGATGGTTGACAGCACGCTGACAGGTTGGTGTTTCACTCACACACACACACACACACACACACACACACACACACACACACACACTCCCTCACACACACACACAAATCAAGAGAAGGTGTGAACAGACAGTTATCACGCTGTTTGACTTTCTGTCTTATTTACATATCAATGCAAGGTAAATTATGTAAATTAACTACTTCTTCTTCTTCCCCCTCCTCCTCCTCCTCTCCCTCCTCTTCCTCCTCCTCCTCCTCCTCCTCTTCCTCAGTCTCCCTGTATAACTGCTCGGTGAACAGGGAGGATTGCAGTCTGTGTAAAAACGCAGCTTCTCAGTACGAGTGTGTTTGGTGTTCTTCGTCTCGTTCCTGTGTCTATCGAGAGCTGTGTCCGTCCCACCAGCCGGCTCAGTGTCCGCCCCCCGAGATCACAGACGTGAGTAAAACGGAAAACTAAAATCTGTCACAAAAATCCAATTTCCCCCCCCGGGGAATATAGATGTTTTTTTATTATATATGAAGAGTTTGGTTCCAAAACGCGATAAACGCCACTTTTGAAAAAAATGAGTTCCCGCCGAAATCAGTATTGTATTTCGTCGGTATTGAAAAGTCAACATTCAATTTTCCGCAAAACGCGATATCCGCCGTGTTATTCTGTCTTGTTTTCTCACTTTCTTTCCAAACAGCGACAAACGCCAGTCTCCCTTCTCTACAGAATGCGATATATCCGCTCAACCAATCACAGCGCACCATTCCACGCACCTCAACCAATCACAGAGCATTCCACCCAGTGTAAACAATAATGGCGGCACCCTGAATGTACCGGCTTTTGTCATTATCTACTTCAACAAACAATAAAACATGAATACTTTTGACGGCATTGATGAACCTGTGGTGGTTTCTGCGGTGGGGAAGAAACGCAAGCCATCGAAATGTAATCATGTACGTGAGGAGATTAAGAAAACGAGACGCTCGGGAGGAGGAACAATGCCGGCGGCTGTCGCTTGTTATCATTCTCATACAAAAGCAAACTTCTGTCACGCAGACACATTGACCCCAGGGGATCTATTACAAAACGTTCAGTGCTTTTACTCTGGATCTACTCAAATCGAGCAGGATCAAGTCCCGGGGCCATCTAGTATTTAGCTCGGGCAATGAAGCCTCACCTGCTGGTTGCCCGATCGGGCAATCTATTATGCCAGTATCATGCAGCTCGCGGATCAGTAATGAGTGACCCGACAGTAAAACTAAACATAGGCCTATCTATAACTAGTTTAGGTAGTAGGAGAGGTAATTAAAATAGCTACGTGTGATATTCTAACCTGACGTGTGTGTTTTGTCCGCTCACCTGCTCAGCTGCGTGTCCACTCGTCAGCAGCAGCTGATCTCTCTCTCCCGTCAGACTTCACTCGCGTTTATGTCCATATCGATCAGATCCAGCTAGTTCTAGCTAATGATAGGACTACCTGCTTATTAAAAGACACCTACACAATAAGTGTCGCTATGCAACTGGATGAGGCCACAAAGTATAGCGCAGCATTATGCATTTGTTTACATGCCCACCGGAACCCCGAGGCATTACCAACAGATCAACGCACAATCAACCCATCCAGGACATCTATTTCTCCACATTACGTGTTAGACATTAGAGTTGACTATTCTTGTCTGTCACATACTCTTCTTGTCTGTCACATAAGTGCCGCAACTGAAGCGGTATTGCTCTAAAGGGAAATTATTTTGACTGAAGAGATTTAGATTTGCCGGCTAACGGGAACTCTGTTACTGTTATGTATTTTTGCACAGTTTCAATATGAAAAATAAAATAGATCTATTGCATTTTGGAGGGGAAAAAACGTGTCATGGATTTATTGCATTTTGGGGGGGAAATGATCAGTTTTTAAAATAAATATTTGAAAATCTAATTCTGGATTTTAATTTGTAATGTTATTATAACCTCAAGATGCTATGTGAAAGTTTGAAACAGAAAATAGTGGTTTTCACTTGTCACTTTTCTTGGTAAAGAAAATACATTTTTACTCAAATTAATCAACATGGATTTATAGCGTTTTGGAACCAAACTCTTCATATGTTGCATTGTTGGAGCTGCTCAGGTCACATGACAATAAAACCTTTGATTTTAAATTGAATAGGGATACATCAGGTATTTGTAATTTGTGTAAATCTCTTTATTTTATTTATATTTATATTTATTTATTTTATCAATTTTTGATGTTCATTATTTAAGTATTTTAATTATTTATTGTATTTATTTTATTTTATTTATTTTATTTATTTTATTTATTTTATTTATTTTATTTATTTTGTCGTTAATTATTATTATTTCTTTATATTTTCACTTATTTATTTATTGTATTACATTTCTACTTCCACCTAGAGATAAAAACATGATTCCGAGTCTTCAGAGATTTCCAAAACAATTTTTATTCTTCCTCCATGTTTGTTTTATACTGTGCGTTGGAGCAGAGCGAGTCCTCAGTCTCAGAGTTTGAGGCGCTGTGATCTGTTCGTGTTATTTTAGAGTCAGCCGAGGTGTGAACAGATACAGAGATGTGAGCAGCACCTTTAATACATGCAGTATATATCAGCTATATTATATCACCTCCTTCCTCCTCACTGTTACAGAACAGCATGACAACCTTTTGACAGGACTCACGTCTGAATTGTAGATAAATAATAAATGCAGCGGCAAATTGCATGCAGTGACTTCAGTGGAGAGGAACTGTGCAAGGAAAACACAAGAAAGCAATCACATGGATGAGTGAGGACGAGGAGGATTTAAAATGTATCTGCGAGCTAATCAGATTGTGTGAGATGACAAAAAACAACAATAACTTACTGCTGGTGGTTGTTCTTATCCTCAAAGCTGCACAGATATTTATATTTGCTCTGTTGCATGATGAACCCTAAAGTTTTAAAGGGAAAAGCTAAAGTTAAGCTATAAAGGAACTACAGCACGGTCACATGACTTCAGGTCACCACCGCTAAGCTAAAGGCGGCTAATGTTGGGTTAAGGAACTACAGCAAGGTCACATGACTTCACGTCACCACCGCTAAGCTAAAGGCGGCTAATGTTGGGCTATAAAGGAACTACAGCACGGTCACATGACTTCACGTCACCACCGCTAAGCTAAAGGCGGCTAATGTTGGGTTAAGGAACTACAGCAAGGTCACATGACTTCACGTCACCACCGCTAAGCTAAAGGCGGCTAATGTTGGGCTATAAAGGAACTACAGCACGGTCATATGACTTCACGTCACCACCGCTAAGCTAAAGGCGGCTAATGTTGGGCTATAAAGGAACTACAGCACGGTCACATGACTTCACGTCACCACCGCTAAGCTAAAGGCGGCTAATGTTGGGCTATAAAGGAACTACAGCACGGTCACATGACTTCAGGTCACCACCGCTAAGCTAAAGGCGGCTAATGTTGGGCTATAAAGGAACTACAGCACGGTCACATGACTTCACGTCACCACCACTAAGCTAAAGGCGGCTAATGTTGGGCTATAAAGGAACTACAGCACGGTCACATGACTTCACGTCACCACCACTAAGCTAAAGGCGGCTAATGTTGGGCTATAAAGGAACTACAGCACGGTCACATGACTTCACGTCACCACCACTAAGCTAAAGGCGGCTAATGTTGGCCTATAAAGGAACTACAGCACGGTCACATGACTTCACGTCACCACCGCTAAGCTAAAGGTGGCTAATGTTGGGCTATAAAGGAACTACAGCACGGTCACATGACTTCACGTCACCACTGCTAAGCTAAAGGTGGCTAATGTTGGGCTATAGAGGAACTACATCACGGTCACATGACTTCACGTCACCACCGCTAAGCTAAAGGTGGCTAATGTTGGGCGTGATGACGTTAGTCGTCGACGAGGAGGAAGCTTGACAGCATCCTAGAGAACCCCTCCCACCCACTCCACGCAGAGCTAGTGAAGATGAAGAGCACGCTCAGCCACAGACTCATCCCTCCACGACAAGCGCCTCGGACAGTCCTTTGTGCCTGGAGCCATCAGGCTGCACAACAAGGGGTTAATGATGAAAAAGAAATAAAATTACATCACTGGACATAAATATACACTGTTTCCACAACCCATGCTAACATATTATTAGTAGTAGACCAAAAAGGTAGATATATATGTCACTATGTGTACAGATGTCCATTTTCACTGTTCACTTTAACTTATTCCGTACTTTATAACTTTATAACAGCCAAGTACCCCCCTGACCGATCCCGAACATTTTTGATCAAAAAAGCCTATATAAATAATTACGATATAGTGATGTTCCCTCAGTGTGTATACCTTCGTGGCATTACAACAAACTAAGGATATTTTCATAAATAACATAACACTTTTATAAAACGAGTTTTTCAATTTAAGTAATATGTTATTGTGAAAAACTATAAAATACAATACACACATTTGACATGTTTATATGACCCTTGGTGGTTCTAGGAATGTTTTATATAAAATGGTGTTTTCTATTCAACTTATTTTACTAAGATTATTTTTTAATTAACTTTTTTTTAAATCTCACGTACCCCCTGCAGTACCCCAACGTACCCCCAGGGGTCCGCGTACCCCCATTTGAGAATCACTGACTTAGATGACCAAACATGTCCATATGCTGACAGTTATTTTACTCATCTCCTATTTTATAATCTTTATTATCATTTAAATTTTTTCTTGATTTTATTTATTTTTGGTTTTACTGATCTGTGGGAATCGTTGCTGTCCTGTTTTTTCACGCTTACCCTGTTGCTGCTTTGTACAACTGAATTTCCCCTCGGGGATTAATAAAGGTTCATCTTATCTCATCTCATTTAGACACTTGTTAGCAAAAAAGCCATTGACTGGGTTAAAGACTCTATAGCAGAGGTCTTAAAGTATAAACATGCAGCATTCAATAATAAGCGACTAAAATGCTAATACGTAGCCATAGCCAATGTTATGTAATACTATATATTTGTTATATTATCAAGCGAGGTGCATGTGTCACTCTCTCCTCTTTCCCCGCAGATCTTCCCTCGGTTCGGGCCCCTGAACGGACGGATCTCAGTGACCATCAAAGGCTCCAACATGGGGATCAAGAGCGACGACGTGAGGAAGATCACGGTGGCCGGAGTGGACTGTTTGCAGCAGAAGGAAAGATACTCCGTCTCCACCAGGTACCAGCTGACACACGACAACATGCACGCCTCTCTGCGCCAAATTCAGTCGGTACATCTAAAAATCATGATAGGTTTCCAACAAAGACTACTTCGCACACGAGATGGAGGAATTCACTTTCAAGAAAAACCCTTAAAAAGATTATTAATTTGAGTTTGAGAAACCGGCTCGAGATACACTTGTTGTTATATTCCATGGAATGCTCTGAACATCCGATAGCAATGAATATCTTAGACAATAAATCCATCATCAGTGGAAGCCGTGGCGCTGTAAAAAGCACGACCAATCATCTGAGCCGGCTAAAGTAACTGGATGGCCTACCTGCCTGTCAGCCTTCCATCGGGGCACAGACTTATCTCGTGCCCTCATTGGTCACGTGCGTGTTCGTGCGTGTTGGAGGCGGGGCTCTGTGAGGAAGTGGCAGATTTGTTCCGGCTGTGTATTTTCAAATTCTAGCGCACTCGAGCTGGTTCCTCCAAAATGACCCACCCCACCTTTAAAGGATGATATTCATAACTATGTTTCACGATATGAAGCTAAAGCTCTTATATGCTACTGTGAATGAAACACTACAGGGACTACAGATGTAATTCAACTGATAGCTAAATCTGTCATGAGTTATTTCTATACTTTAACTTGAGCATGTGTCTTGTGTCCACAGTGTGGTGTGTGAGATCGGCCCTGCGAGGCGAGCGCCGCCCTCTGACCTCCCGTTTGAGCCCTCGCTCAGCGGGGCGGTGGAAGTGGAAGTAGAGGGAGAGGGAGGGAGGACTGGGACGTCAAAGGTTTTCTTCACATATCGGGTAAGTTTGAACACAAACACTAAAAACACTTGTACTTCTATTGGCTAGCGCTCCAACACATTGTACGTGATAGGCTAAGGGGCGGGACATCTCTAAGCGGTTGATTAACCACAACAGACCCGGCCAGCTAACCAATCAGAGCAGACTGGGCTCTGGTTTCAGACAGAGGGTGAAAAGAGGCAGCATGAGAAAAATAAAGAGCTTTTTGAACATTAAAGCATGGAGACACTACATACTGATATACATATATTATATTTATTAATATAACAGCATATAACATGTCACAGACAAGAGGCCTACTTCTCTTCTGTTTCATACATTGATCCATGAGATTGAATATTGGTTTCTGCTTTTTACCAACATCTGAAAGTATCTGCGTGTTCTGTGTCTCGGGAACGGATGTATTCCCTCGTCTTGTTTGCAGAGCTGCAGGTCGTCTCTCTTTGGTCATGTATTCTCCGCCAGAACAAATCTGAAACGCCAACAAACCAAAATCTGCTCGACACAGAAAACGCTGTCGTCTCTTTGCTTTCATATTCACGCCGCACAAATAACTTCTCTCTCCGCTGCCGTGTCTCAATTCTCCCGACAGATTGATTTCCTACATTTTTTCCGAAGCCGTTTTTTTATCCTCAGAGGAATTCATATCCGCTGTGGTTTTGTTTGCCGCTGAACAAACAGGAAGCTGAGCGGCTTTAATTAATATTCCTGAAGCACAGAAACTGATAAAAGTCACGTTTGTTTTTAACTTACACTTTGGGAGTTATTGTGCTTTCAATATCTGCTTTACTTTGGATCAAAGCGTTCCGACCTGCAGCCGTTAATGTTTCATTCTCATTTTATTGTTCCCTTTGTTTTCTCCGTCACCGACATTACGTTTCACGGGTCTTTGATTTAGTTAAATTATTCTCATGCCAAAGCTGTACCGGTGTGGGGGGGGGGGGGAGTCTCTGAACAATAACACAGATTGTATTAAAAACTAATTAATAATCAAAGTTAAGAAAAATAAATTAAAGTCCTCTTGAAGTAGAAAGTATTGGCTTCAAAGCTCCTTGAAAGACAGTGAGATGCTAAAGAAATACATTTAAAAGCTCATGATGTATCTCTTCCTCCAGGACCCCATACCCTCCTTCGTGCACCCAGGGAAGGGTCCGGCTGCCGGGGGGACGTTGATCACCATCAACGGGACACACCTGGACACCGCCACGAAAGACGATGTCTCCGTTTCCGTCGGAGGAGTTCCCTGTGAAGTGTAAGCATCTCATTTTTAAACCTTACAGAGGTGGGAAGTCGTGGAGCGCAAATACTTTACTACGACTTTTACACTTCTCTCGTAACCTTCTTAAATACTTTTGGGATAGTTAAACGCTTTTATTTCTCCCTTTCAGGATAAAGTTCGGCTCTGAGATCTCGTGTAAAACGGGGAAATATCGGGGGCAGAAAGTTCCCGCGGAGAGGTTAACGGTGGCGGTGAAATACGGGACGAACACGACGAAGGAAATTCCGTCCGCTTACCAGTACGCGGAGAACCCCAAGATCACAGATTTTAAGCCCAAGAGCAGCTTCCTGTGGTGAGTGTGTGCTTCGGACGTTGGTGCGGTGGGGTTTATTGAATAAAGGTGATGGTTTATTCGAGCTGTGGTAGGATAACATCAATGGAAACCATAAAGCCAGGCGAGGGGGACGATGTTCACTGAAAAGATACTTTAAAATAAATAATACAATGTATTTGCTGAGATGAGAAGAGGCTGCTCCAACCTTTGACCAACACTATTTAAACATTTTGTAATCGTTATTATTATTATTTTTCTCCGTGTGTGTGTGTGTGTGTGTGTGCGTGTGTGTGTGTGTGTGTGTGCGTGCGTGCGTGTGTGTGTGTGTGTGTGTGTGTGTAGCGGTGGTCGGAGGATTGTGGTTGTGGGAAGCGGTTTCGATCTGATCCAGAGAGCCACCATGGAAGTCCTGTCCACTAACGACGAGTTCTCACAGAACACCGCACCTGTACAGGTGTGTGTGTGTGTGTGTGTGTGTGTGTGTGTGTGTGTGTGTGTGTGTGTGTGTGTGTGTGTGTGTGTGTGTGTGTGTGTGTGTGTGTGTGTGTGTGTGTGTGTGTGTGTGTGTGTGTGTGTGTGTGTGTGTGTGTGTGTGTGTGTGTGTGTGTGTGTGTGTGTGTGTGTGTGTGTGGTGTGTGTGTGTGTGTGTGTGTGTGTGTGTGTGTGTGTGTGTGTGTGTGTGTGTGTGTGTGTGTGTGTGTGCGTGCGCGTGCGTGCATGTGCACGTGCGAGAGGACTCTTTAAAGTAGAGACACTACACACGGATATACACTTGAACATCAGCAGGAGAGGACTCTTTAAAGTAGAGACACTACATACTGATATACACCTGAACATCAGCAGGAGAGGACTCTTTAAAGTAGAGACACTACATACTGATATACACCTGAACATCAGCAGGAGAGGACTCTTTAAAGTAGAGACACTACATACTGATATGCACCTGAACATCAGCAGGAGAGGACTCTTTAAAGTAGAGACACTACATACTGATATACACCTGAACATCAGCAGGAGAGGACTCTTTAAAGTAGAGACACTACATACTGATATACACCTGAACATCAGCAGGAGAGGACTCTTTAAAGTAGAGACACTACATACTGATATGCACCTGAACATCAGCAGGAGAGGACTCTTTAAAGTAGAGACACTACATACTGATATACACCTGAACATCAGCAGGAGAGGACTCTTTAAAGTAGAGACTCTACATACTGATATACACCTGAACATCAGCAGGAGAGGACTCTTTAAAGTAGAGACTCTACATACTGAACCTCAGCAGATAATTGAATGGAAATGTCGTCTCACAGCCGGATGTTTCTTCTGTGCAGTTTCTTCAGCAGCATGTGAGTAAGAACGACACGGTGCTTCAGTTTCTCTCCCCGGCGGTGAACTGCTGCGTGGACAGCACGGCGTTGAGATCTGTCCTCTGGTTGGACGACGAGATGGAGGAGCTGAAAGGCTTCGACTACCATCCCGACCCCTCCTTCGACCTGCTGCTGAAGAACGTAATCACCGAGACCAGCATCATCATCGTCCACGTGAGCTTTTACTCAGAGAAGACATCGATGCGCTGTTTGTCTCACGGACGGATTACTGACCTCAAAGAGACCAGATACAGACTCAAAATGGCCTTAATTTACATTATTTATCTTCATATTCTGTTCTTGTACATCATATTCTATTGACTTTTTGCACTACTTTCTATTTTGTATTTTTGTATTTATTACATGTTGCATGTTGGAGGAGCTCAGGTCGGAAGAATTTCATTGCCATTTCTACTCTGTGGCTTATAGCTTTAATATAACGATAAAACCTTTGAATCTTGAATCTTTGAATCTTGAATAAACGATGCCACAAAGGGACAAAACGTAGTAGAAAAGACAACATTTAACTACAAAAAGGACCAAATATGACTGAAAAGAGACACAAAAGACAACCGCAAAGACACTCAAAGTCTTACAATAACCAGATACAAAATAAAACGGTGATAAAGACACAAAACGACTCATAACAAAAAGTATTACAAATGGACACAAAACAACAACAAAAGGGGAGAAACCGACCACAAATAACGACATTATGCATATTATGTTGTCTTCACTCGACTGTTCTTCTTCGTGTGTTTTCAGGGTCGAGGTTTCTCTAAAGCCATGACGGCCAAAGAGGCGCAGGCGTTCGTTGGAGTCTCCTCCTGTCCCGTCAACATCCTGCAGGTGTGTGTGTGTGTGTGTGTGTGTGTGTGTGTGTGTGTGGTGTGTGTGTGTGTGTGTGGTGTGTGTGTGTGTGTGTGTGTGTGTGTGTGTGTGTGTGTGTGTGTGTGTGTGTGTGTGTGTGTGTGTGTGTGTGTGGTGTGTGTGTGTGTGTGTGTGTGTGTTGTGTGTGTGTGTGTGTGTGTGTGTGTGTGTGTGTGTGTGTGTGTTCGAAAGGCACCTGTAAGATTGTGTACACCCACCTGGATCCATATTTTTCTCATTACACATATTGACTTGACAATTTTTTACTTTAGGATTGTCTATATTGTAAATGTGTTGTACTTTAATGTGTGTGTGTGTGTGTGTGTGTGTGTTGTGTGTGTGTGTGTGTGTGTGTGTGTGTGTGTGGTGTGTGTGTGTGTGTGTGTGTGTGTGTGTGTGTGTGTGTGTGTGTGTGTGTGTGTGTGTGTGTGTGTGTGTGTGTGTGTGTGTGTGTGTGTGTGTGTGTGTGTGTGGGTGTGTGTGTGTGTGTGTGTGTGTGTGTGTGTGCAGGATGATAAGCTGATCTTGGAGGCACCTTCCTCTCAGCCAGCTCTGGATCTAAGCGTCAGCGCAGAGACACGACCAACGACCTGCTGGACCTCGTGGTAAACACAAACTTGCCTTCATGTGTCGAGTTCGTTCGGATAAGACAGAGGTGCAGAATTACAGCTTCCATATGTTACAAGCGTTCAGCGTGACTTGATTCAAACTATCAATAGTATCACAACGACTGACCCTTGAGGAAAGTTGTTGTTGTTGTTGTTGTTGTTATAAATGTTATTGTTTTGAAAAGCTGACAAAAATAATAAAATGTTTTACATATAGGACAACGTTCTTCATGTTTCTGTTTAATGTCTTTTATGATTTATTATTTTACTTTTTTGCATTATTATGTCTCTAGATTATTTTTAATATTCTTTAAATATTGTACTTTTTAAAATTCTATTTTTTTATTCTTAGTTTTTCATTTTCATTTTTTTTTTAAATTTTTTATTTTTTTTATTTTTTTATTTTTTTTTTTACTTAATATTTGTATAACTAGCATTCTGTCTCTCTTCAGGTGAAGTTCGGTCACGGGGAGTGGAAGGTGGGCTCCGTCTACTACGCTCAGAGTAAAGACATCCCTCTGGAGATCATCATCCCCTCAGTGATCATCCCCATGCTCTTCTTCATCGCCATCTCCGTCTACTGCTACAGGTCAGAGATAAGCATCAAGTAGACGTGTGTAGACGAGGTGTGTGTAGGGGTGTGTAATAGATCTCATTGTGTGTGTGTGTGTGACAGGAGGAAGAGCCAGCAGGCGGAGCGGGAATACGAGAAGGTGAAACACCAGCTGGAGAATCTGGAGGAGAGCGTCCGGGACCGCTGCAAGAAGGAGTTCACAGGTACTCAAATATACACAAATATTACGACCTGAGGCGAGCTGTCGGTGCTTCTCCCGTCAGGCTGTGAGACTTTCTGCTCAAAGATGCATTGAAGACATGAAATAAGTTTTATTGATCTGTAATTTTAAATGTGTTTTCATTTTTAAATGTTAGATAAGATAAGACTTTATTCATCCCGAAGGAAATTGTTGAGCCAGAGTAACTAAACATCCACAGACAACATGAAACGTAGATGGTCACACAATCCATGCAATCAAAAATAAAACGTAGTGGCAGTTACGTAATTGCACGTTATCATAGCATTATTAATAATACTAATAATATAATATAGCACATAGTTATATATATAGCAGCGAGTGTATTGTAATGATGCTAATTACCGTACTTCTCGGACTATAAAGCGCACCTGCATATAAGCAGCAGCAGCTAACTTGTCCGTCTGTCTTGCTCTCGTTCTGTCTCTCGGTTCCACTTTTACTTTGGCGCGCTACCTGTCTCACTCTTTTCCCGCCTCCAGCTTTTCCTGCTGGAGCCGCCGCTTAAAGGTGGCGGGCGCGGACCGGTCCTAGAGCCTGTAGAGTTAAGGTGGTTAGTTTTTACCTGTAAAGTCCATAGATGTAGGAGGTTCCCTAGTGGCCGTTAGCTGTACAAGAAAGATGGGGGGGAAAAGTCGCGGTTTATAGTCCGAAAAGTACGGTATATTGATATGTATATTGCACATAGTGTATTATAGTGTGAAAACCCTGAATGATCTTTTAAAGTATTTGTTTTTTAAGTTTAAATATGATTTAACGTATACATATATACAACTTATATCTTGGTAACTTTATTCAACATTTTACAGCAAAAAACGGTGAATGTTTTAAATTTGAAGAATTTCTTAACAAAAGAAACAAAAAAAGAATAATAAAAAATAATTTATAATATTAATAAATAAACAATAATAATTTTATAAATTACAATAACACAATATTAATAAAAAATAAAAATGATTTTCGTTTTCCCTCTGGTCCCGTCAGACCTGATGATAGAGATGGAGGACCATACCAGCGATCTGAGCGAGGCGCGGATCCCCTTCCTGGACTATAAAACCTACACCGACCGGAACTTCTTTCTGCCCACGAAGGACGGCTCGGACGACACATGATCACCGGGAAAATCAAAATCCCAGAAGCCCGAAAGGCCATCGTGGCTCAGGCTCTGAACCAGTTCTCCAACCTGCTGAACAGCAAGCCCTTCCTCATCAACGTGAGAGAAACACGGCTATCCATGTATCGTTCCCGTTGACATTTACTCGAGCACAGGGGCGTCAAACTCAATTTCATCTCAAGCCACATTCGCATTATGGCTGCACTCAAAGGGCCGGTTGTAACTTTAAGACTATATAGAAATACATATATCAATATTTAATGTATATAAAATAATGTATTATATTACATGATTGCCTCTGCATTATTATTATCGGATAGGGTAATAACTTCATAATTAACTCGGTCTGAAAGCAGAAGTCAAGGGCAAATAATTGCACGTCTCTTCAGTGAGAATGTCCCAAATAGATTTTAAAGGAAAAGCAAATAAAAAAAGTGACATTTTGAAAAAAAAGTCACATCTGAGAAAAAAGTCAAATGAGAGATGCATTGTGGGACATGTAGTTTATGGGCAACGTGCTTCTGTAAATCGCCATGTCACCGTATAAAAAACATATTATATTCTTTGCAAGCTCTTGTGGGGCCGCAGAAAATGAAGTCGCAGGCCGGATTTGGCCCCCGGGCCTTGAGTTTGACACCCCTGCTCGAGTTTAAATATTGTATATAAGAATCTTTGAGCACGAGGAAAAGCGCTGTCAAAATGAAATGTATTATTATTATATATAATAAGGAGAATATGTCTAATTCTGTATCAGCTTTTATCAGATTTGTTCACTTTTACTGGTGGAAATCGGCTTTCTTAATAATAAATATGAACCCAAAGATAATAAAATAACCAAATTATTATAATATTTACTATCACTATCTGTTCCTTTAACGGATTACGATACGTCACTTCGTGGCTCAAACACAGCCATGTCTTTAATACAAGCCTCTCT
>JAMFTG010000498.1:42500-82500 GCA_023974075.1 Chaenocephalus aceratus
CTTTGATATTTTACTGAGTTTTAATGTGGTGCAAAAACACAACGGTTGTTTGTCAGAATCAGAAACAGGTTTATCTCCAGGTCGTTGACACGTACGAGGAATTTGACTTGATGTCGTGGTGCGCAGTGGCGGTTCTAGACCAGTTTGACTGGGGGGGCCACTGGGGGGCCAGTTATTTTCTGAGGGGGGCAATAAATGCAGGACGAAAAAGAGAACTAGACAGTATGAAGTAATTGCGCATAAGAAAACAATGCAATGCAGTTATTGGTATTTGTTTCAGTACACTTATTTATTTCAGATAGATCTTATAGTTATTACCGTTAGCTTCAGCTTAAGTTTATAGTGCAATGTTTGCACTCACACCATATTTATATAAAAATAAAGGCAATGAACAGTTACATCTCCACTTTATATAAGGATGTCTGCATCCCAGGCTGTTGTTTCCTTCCCAAAATCTCACATTACAAACAAAATCTTGCGGTTTTTGGCAAACCGATCAACAAGTTTACGCAACAAGAGTACCAGAAAATATACATTTTTAAATCCACAGAAAAGGATTGAATGTAAAAGTCTACAAATCTTAAATGTTGACTTTAAATGAAATCAAATACATGGATATAGATAGAAAACATAGATTTCAGATGTATTATTTCCCATAAGCACAGACACGTAGGCTATTTAACAAACATGAAGACTGAATACAGAATGCACACCTGTTCTGCACGCACACTAATCAGTTTCGTCTATTCCGTCACATTTCTAATAAACGTGATATCTGGAAAACACACAGATTTACATATAAAATAAAGGCAATGAACAGTTACATCTCTACTTTACATAAGGGTGTCTGCATCCCAGGCTGTAGTTTCCTTCCCAAGATCTCACATTACAAACAAAATCCTGCGGTCTTTGTGATTTTTGCAAACCGATCAACAAATAAGTCAAGATTCAAAGCCTTTGACCTCCTTGACTCAATACTAAGCACACCCAGATTTCTCAGTCTCTCATCAGTGATGGTGGATCTGAGAAAAAGTTTTGACCAGCTTCAATGTAGAAAAACTACGCTCACAGGAAGCAGAACTGACTGGGATTGCGACTGCTATTGTGCAGAGTCTGAAGAGCTCAAAAAACACTTCTTTATAAGGCTCAATGAACTGAACAAGCTCCACTGTACCGTCAGGTCTCTGCATCCCAGTCTTTATTTTCCTATCTAACATTCTGCTGAACTGATGTAGCTCATGCCCCAAGTCCTCAATATTTGCATCATACAACTGAGCAAATGAAAACAGAGTTGTCTCCTTCAGAAATGCATCACTTTTGGGGTTAAGAGCTTGGATGCTATTCATCATGTCACAGTTTGTGTTTGCTCATTGAGCATCTGATCAATGACAGGGTAGAAAAAGGCTGTACGAAGCCCGTGTTTCTGTCTCCCTCTGTCCAACAGTAGTCAGTACGAAGCTTTCAGCAAGTTTAGAGCTCAGTCGTTTTTGTCGTTTTGTTACTAGTTACTTTTAGAATTTAGTAACTAATAAAGTAACTTGTTACTTTTTTGAGAGCAGTAACTATAACTATTACTAGTTACTTTTTAAAAGTAACTTGCCCAACACTGGTAATAAATCATCATTTTTTTCATTTTGTTCACTTTTCATTTTTAGGGGGGCCACAGGGGGGCCAGAGGCCAGTGTTAGGGGGGCACTGGCCCCCCCCTAGAACCGCCCCTGGTGGTGCGTACATAAAAGTCAAACAAAAATTAAAAACACAGGTAGAGAATAGAGATGTCCGGATCCGATCACGTGATCGGGGATCGGAGCCGATTACGTGATCGGGGATCGGATTACGTGATTTTCAAAAGATCGGAATCGGGAGAAAAAAATTCGGGGATCCGGATTTTTTTATTTATTTTTTCAAATATTTTTATTATTTTATTTAATGTTACAAAACAAAAATGACCATGTTCACGTCTTAAAGTTACAATGACACAACATCATGTATGTGTTGCTTCTTTTGGGCTTGTTCAGACCTGGTTGCTTATTCCTCTCAAAGCTGGCAACAGAGTGGGCGCAGTGTCTAATAGTAGCAGCAAGCTAACGAGAGGCTACGTTCAGCTGGTGACTCGGGAGTCGGGACAGAGAAAATGTCAGGAGTTTGGAAGTATTATGAAATTGAAAGCGAAGGCAGTGTAACAGCCAGATGCAATGTTTGCAAGGCAGAGGTTCCGCGTGGTGGAAAGAACAGAGCTACGTTCAACACGACCAATCTAACACGCCACCTGAGAAACAAACACCAACAACAACACGGCGAGTACACAGCGGCCACTCAGGTAACGGCACTGAAACAACCGACACTTTCAGAGGCTTTCAAAAGGAAAGAGAAACTGCCCCAGAACAGAGAATAACAGCCAAGATAGCTGACTTCATCGCGTTGGATGACCAGCCGTTACCTGTTTTCTCTTCATGCATTGCATAAAGATCGGATCGGGAGAAATCGGTATCGGCAGATTGTCAAAACCAAATGATCGGAATCGGATCGGGAGCAAAAAAAGGTGATCGGGAAGGTGATCCCTAGTAGAGAACTATTTTAAGAAAACCATAATAACATTAAATATAGTAAATTGGTGAGCTGGATGTCTTTGGGCCGATGGACAGAAACGTGAAGATGTCGGGTTTCAGATCAGATCAGACTTTATGGATCCGATGTGTCTGCGTCGCAGCGTACAGAGACCTGGCATTGCACACAAGTAGAAATGAAATTAACCCAGTACACTAAATCTATAAATGTCCGACAAATAAAAGACTATTGAAGCCGATTTACATGAAGTAGATTATAAAGCAGGATATTATATACATATAAATATACATATATATACATATAAATATATAAATATATAAATTTAGTCGTATGTTTCCCTGTGATTTCTTTCAGGTTCGAGATAACGCCACGCTGGTTCTCTCCAGAGTTCTACACTCGCAGTCCTTCCACCCAGCACCAAGACAACTACGAAGAGAGTATGTACACACACACACACACAAACACACACACAAACACACACACACTCAAACAACACACACACACTCAAACACACACACACACACACAAACACACACACATACCCACACACACACTCAAACACACACACACACACACAAACATACCCACACACTCAAACACACACACACACACACACACACACACTCAAACACACACACACACACACAAACACACACACACACACATACCCACACACACACTCAAACACACACACACACACACACACACACACAAACATACCCACACACACCACACACACTCAAACACACACACACACACATACATACTCAAACACACACACACACTCAAACACACACACACACACACACACAAACACACACACACACACATACCCACACACACACTCAAACACACACACACATACTCAAACACACACACACACTCAAACACAAACACACACACACACATACCCACACACACACTCAAACACACACACACACACACACACACACACACACACACAAAGGACAACAAAATTGAATAGTTAGGAGACAATGGAGGACATTTCCTATTACATCCAGACTCACACACACACACACACACACACACACTCAAACACATACACATACACTAACTCCCTTGACTCTTATATGAATACTAATACCGAACTGAATGTGTGTTAGTTGTGCGTCCTGAACTGAATGTGTGTTAGTTGTGTGTCCTGAACTGAATGCGTGTTAGTTGTGTGTCCTGAACTGAATGTGTGTTAGTTGTGTGTCCTGCGTGTCTCCTGACCTTTGGGCGGGGGTATCACGACCTCTCCTCCCTTTCAGAGAACGCCCTGCTGGAGGACGACCACACCTTCCACCTGGTGCGTCCGGCGGATGAAATGGACGAGGGGAAGTCGAAGAGAGGAAGCATGAAAGACAAGTCCAGGACGAAGGCCATCACCGAGATCTATCTCACCAGACTGCTGTCCGTCAAGGTGAGACACGAGGACTTACATTCCTTCACTGCAACCTCACATAGGTATGCACACACACACACACGGCGGTCACGTGTTGGTACGCCCTTAAAGCATATTCAAGCATCAACAATCATTTACCCACGTTTCATTGATTTAGCTAACTCATAACTTCTCTCATGAGGACGTGCCTCGCCTCTACCGAGCGGCCCTGCTGTATATAAACCTGTGTGTGTGTGTGTGTGTGTGTGTGTGTGTGTGTGTGTGTGTGTGTGTGTGTGTGTGTGTGTGTGTGTGTGTGTGTGTGTGTGTGTGTGTGTGTGTGTGTGTGTGTGTGTGTGTGTGTGTGTGTGTGTGTGTGTGTGTGTGTGTGTGTGTGTGTGTGTGTGTGTGTGTGTGTGTGTGTGTGTGTGTGTGTGTGTTTCTCAGGGCACTCTGCAGCAGTTTGTGGACGACTTCTTCCGCAGCGTGTTGTGTTCAGGGGCCGTAGTTCCTCCGGCCGTTAAATACTTCTTCGACTTCCTGGACGAGCAGGCGGAGCGACACGACAACGTGGACGAGGAGACGCTGCACATCTGGAAGACCAACAGGTACACAACGAGTACTGTGTGTACAAGTACAACAAGTATTACACAAGACGAGTAGTGTGTGTACAAGTACAACAAGTATTACCGAAGAAGAGTAGTGTGTGTGTACAAGTACAACAAGTATTATACAAGAAGAGTAGTGTGTGTACAAGTACAACAAGTATTACACAAGAAGAGTAGTGTGTGTACAAGTACAACAAGTATTACACAAGACGAGTAGTGTGTGTACAAGTACAACAAGTATTACACAAGAAGAGTAGTGTGTGTACAAGTACAACAAGTATTACACAAGACAAGTAGTGTGTGTACAAGTACAACAAGTATTACACAAGAAGAGTAGTGTGTGTACAAGTACAACAAGTATTATACAAGAAGAGTAGTGTGTGTACAAGTACAACAAGTATTACACAAGAAGAGTAGTGTGTGTACAAGTACAACAAGTATTACACAAGACGAGTAGTGTGTGTACAAGTACAACAAGTATTACACAAGACGAGTAGTGTGTGTACAAGTACAACAAGTATTATACAAGAAGAGTAGTGTGTGTACAAGTACAACAAGTATTACACAAGAAGAGTAGTGTGTGTACAAGTACAACAAGTATTACACAAGACGAGTAGTGTGTGTACAAGTACAACAAGTATTATCCAAGACGAGTAGTGTGTTTACATTTGGATTGTTTATTTCTAGTCTTTACTTTGTATTGTACGATGCCATGTCTTTAACATTTCCCAAATTGGGATCAATAAAGTACTTCTTATCTTATCTTACAAGTACCACATGTTTTATACAAGACGAGTAGTGTGTGTACAAGTACCACAAGTTGTATACCTGGTACTTGTCTATATTCTAGTTCAGTGCTTCTCAAAGTGTGGTCCGCGGACCACTGGAGGTCCGTGAGCGCCCCCTTGTGGTCCGTGAGTATATTGGTAAAATTTCACATTTGAAATAAATAAATACATTTCAGTTTTCCGCACTCTCGCGGGAATATCTCCGCAATGGAGCGAGCTTAAGTTTCACTTTCGATTGCATGATATAGCCCAGATAAACACCTTCGTCACACATGTTGCCACTTGTTTGTACCATTTTCAGGCGATTTCTAATCTGTTCTATAAAAACGATGTGATTTTGGAATCATTCAATCTATTTTATAGTCTTACTATTGACTGAAAATTGCCCAAACTTTTGATAAAATAAAAACGTAATCATGGTCAAATGAATGTGCATAAATTGAGTGTATGTAAAATATATGTATTTATTTGTATCATTAATACCAAATGCAACCTCTGTTAGCAAACACTTTCAAATAAATATGATTGTTTCTGTCACTGTATTTAAAAAAAAAAAAAACTATATATTTTTTTCTTCTGAAAAACAAGGTCTTAATTCTAATAAAATAATAAATAAATAAACCTAAGAGTGTGTGATTGGTTCTGACGGGGTCTTTGTCTCCCCAGCTTGCCCCTGCGGTTCTGGGTGAACATCCTGAGGAACCCTCAGTTCATCGTAGACGTTCACGTGACGGAGGTCGTGGACGCGTCGCTGCACGTCGTCGCTCAGACATTCATGGACGCCTGCACCAAGACGGAGCACAAGCTCAGCAGAGTGAGTGCAGAAAAACATTACATTTAACTACGAGAGAAACGTTCAAGGATTCAGGGCTTTCATTGTCACGTGTACATCCATAGCTACGGTGTGGATATCTCATTGCAGATCCGAGGTCACAGGCTCCTCCTCCTACCGTGCAAGTAAATACAGATAAAATAGAATATAGTAGAAATCATCCTTGTATCTCCGGCACCAGCAGAGTCAGTGCAAAGAAACAAATCATGAACCTACTGTTTGAGAAAACTCGTAGGTCTTTTGTAACATACATCCTATATATCGTAGGTCTTTTGTAATATACATCCCTTTATCGTAAAGTATTTCTGTTAAAGTCAGAAATCTGAAGAAAATTCAAACATTTGAAAAAATACTCAAATCTGAAAAAGTCAAAATTGTGAAAAGATCTGAAGACAAACCGCAGTACCACTTTACAATAAGACTACCCTCATAACGGATTCATAATTAGGTTTTAAATACTTTATTAATCCTTAAGAACCATTTATAAACCAGTTCTAACATCGATCATCAACACCGGCTCACTATTTGGCAAGGTGACTAAAACGTATATTGGCTACTAATGGTGCATTTGTATTTATGTATAGAATATTCCACTGCAGGGCCTCGCACGGCTTAGTACGGCATGGTTAGGCCTAGTTAGGACTGGCTCACTTTATGCTGCGTTTCCATTACAGTTTGGTAGCTGGGGCGGTAACTATAGTAACGCAGTGTAGGCGGAGCCGTGACGTCATCTTCAATGAGAGCCACAAAACCAACACAGCCGTTAGCTGTTAGCACTCAGAGCTCACAGCTCCTCATATCTGATCAGAAACTAGACAGAAGTTAAACAAGTACAAACCACAGACTGCCTGTGTCATGGAGAATACAGTCGCTGGTTTATTTATGTCTGTAGGCCGTTGCTGTGAGTGTGGACGGTCGGAGCATATATAACGTTAGCTTAGCTGATCTCCATTCAGAAAACACGCATTTTAAAAGGTGTTTCTCTGCCGTCTGTCTGCAGACTCGTCAAAGCATTAATTCATGGTTTTTACTAACTGGTATCAGTGTGTTGTTACTTCGGCATCATTTAGAAACGTGTATTACAATTAAATCACGGTCACATATGTTCATCTTGTTGTAGTTGTAGCCACTCACGTCACTAGTTTAGCATACTCAGCCCGGTTGTTGGCCCGGGAAGAACCTCGATTTTGGAGAGCCAGACTGTGAAAAAGTACCCGCTAGCCAGAACTACGCCGAGTGGAAACGCTACAAAAAACGGGCCGGGTTTGGCACGTCATGCTTAAACCATGCTACGCGCTGCAGTGGAAATGCGCCATTAGCTTACTTCGTCTTCTTCATCAGCCAGCATCCTTGGTATCTGTTGTTCACCGACTTGATTCCCCCCCTTCCATCTTGATGTTTCTTGGCATCTCTTATGACCATTTATTTACGAGTTACTAACACGTATAACTGCCAAAAGGGAGGCTTATTGGAAAGTGTGAAACAAACCACCATTTATTAACGAGTTACTACCTCTAATAATAAGCAGTACAGATAGATGTGGGCTCACTATTTGGCAAGCGACCGGCCACAGTCGCCCTGTTTATCTCATGTCTTATAAAAGTTCACAACCTAATTAATAAATGATTAACAAACTATCCATAAATCCTGCACGAAGAGCGTCTTGTTCGCTTCTCATGTTGTGTGTTTCATATCATTCTAAGAGACGATATTTGCAATAACTAAAGATATTCCTCTCTTGTTTTTCCTGCAGGAGTCTCCTAGCAACAAGCTTCTCTACGCAAAAGAGATTTCCACATACAAGAAGATGGTGGACGAGTGAGTGTGTTTTATTAAATACACAGGACAGATGTGTGTTTATATATTAGTGCACAGCAGCGTGGATACATGTGGATCAGTTCAAGCTTAAAATATCAACTTACAAATAAGAACATTGTTATTATTAAATATATCTTTTCCCCCCGTAGCTTAAAGTGTTAAAAAACAGAAATGAACATCAAATTATCTCGTTTAAAATTAACATTATTAAGCAGAATCAAAGCCTGTGTGTGTGTGTGTGTGTGTGTGTGTGTGTGTGTGTGTGTGTGTGTGTGTGTGTGTGTGTGTGTGTGTGTGTGTGTGTGTGTGTGTGTGTGTGTGTGTGTGTGTGTGTGTGTGTGTGTGTGTGTGTGTGTGTGTGTGTGGGTGTGGGGGTGTGTGTGTGGGTGTGGGGGTGTGTGTGTGTGTGTGTCCTAGCATTACTATACTTGTGGGGACCTAAATCTGTTTACGCACTCACGTGTGGGGACTCGCCTCCCTTATGGGGACAAAATGGAGGTCCCCATAATAATTTAGGATAAGTCTCCAGGAAATGCATGTAAGTCAATGTAATGTCCCTGTAATGTGTGTTCTCTCTAGTTACTACAAGGGCATCAGAGAGATGGTCCCTATCAGCGATCAGGACATGAACACACACCTTGCGGAGGTTTCCAGGGTATGTAAAGAAACTCATTTTAATAACAGAACATGGGAAATGTCTGTTTTAGGTGATTTGTTATTTTTTAACACGTTTGAACCTTTGCTTTGCAGCAACACACACACGAGCTGAACACCGAGTTGGCCTTACATCAGCTGTACCAGTACGCCAGCAAGTACTACGATGTGGTGAGAAACGGCTTTCTGTCAAATAGGAATGTGGTGGTTTTCAAGTCAACGTTTTGAGAAAAGTCAATACTTGGATAAAAACAGGTTTAAATACGAAAAAATCAAAAACAAGTCAAAAATCTGAGAAAATATAAAAAAATCTGAATAATTTGAAGAAATTCTGAGAAAAAAAATCTAAAATCTGAAAAAAGTCAAAAATTACGAAACATTGGAAAAAAAGTAAAAATTCTGAAAAAAAATCATAATTTGTAAAAAGTCGATAAATTGAGAATAAAAGTCAAAATTCTGGAATTTGAAAGAAATCGGAAACTAAATTCAAAATTGGAAAAAGTCAAGTTTCTGAAAAAAAATGAAATAATCTTAGGGGGGAAAAAGGATGAAAATGTAACTTTAACGGCCCGTCCACACAGCAGCTTTAGACGAATCTTCCACCGCTTCTCTGCCCGTTGACTTTGAATGGGGATGACGTCACTTTGCCTCGCTTTTCGCCGAACTGCATTGTGGGGGAGCGAAGCGAAGATTTCCAGGATGTCCAGGATTCAAAAGTTGAGCAATGTTCAACTTTTGAAGCTGAGCTGGAAGCGCCAGCCAATCAAACACGTGTATGCAAATCTGACAGTAGAAGCGCTAGCCAATCAAACCGCGTGTAAGCAGGGAGAACCAGACCGCAGTTCATTTCCTCATATTCCAAACGAGAAGTTACGGGAGCAAATCACCTGGTTCTTTACGACCAGAACTATTACCGGGATACAAACCGGAGGAACCAGCATGGAGGGAGGTGGCAGAGGCAGGGGGGGAAACTGGTAGGTTTTCGCCTGTTTGGGGAGTTTATATATATATATATTGCTCGCATAAAATCCCCGGGGTTTTTTGCTTTGTATGTCGTGGGCGGGAGATTCATGTGATTGGTTGTTGGTCGCGTTGCTCGCAAAAAATCCCCAAGCTGTCAGACACGCCCAGCTCCAAGACTTTCAAGATGTTTGAAAAGCTGCTGTGTGGACGTACCGTAACAGTAAAAATCTTACATTTGATATTTTCTGTCATATTAACAAATCAATCCAATGGAGAGCCTCAGTGACGCGTCCTAAAACCCGGAAGTAAGTTAGCATTTTAGCACGTCCGGTTCCTTCGACAAAAACGCAATGCAACTTCTCCCTTGGGTTTATCATCACGTTTTGTTCTACGACATTAAATCCATCAGCAGTGATGGTGGTTTCTGAAGAGTTGGCGTGTCTGAAAAACGATGGCTGTTACGGCCCGTCCACACAGCGGCGTGCATTGAAGCTTGCCGGCGGGCGAGTCTGAAGCTCGACCAACAACCAATCACATGAATCCCCGCCCCTGACACAGAAGCAGCGGTTTGATTGGCTAGAGCTTGTACTGGCATACGATTCGATTGGCTGACGCTTCTGTCGAGGCGTCAAAAGTTGAACATTGCTCAACTTTTGCAGCGAGCCACGCCAGCTACGCTCCACGTCGCTTCCCACAATGCAGTTCGGCGAAAAGTGACGTCACCCCCATTCAAAGTGAATGGCGAAGCGTCAACGCACGCCGCTGTGTGGACGGGCCGTTACCAAGTGGCTGAATGGGACTACAGAAGTTGTACGTCATTACGCCGAACACGAAAACATCCGTCTCTTCAATGCGTCTCAACCTCAGACCTGATTTCCAGCTATTTTCCAAAACCCTACGGAGAGATTGCGTTTGTCGAAGGAACCGGAAGGCCTTTACTTCCGTGTTTAGGACGCGTCACCGTGGCACACTTTGTAGAATGCTTGTCTCTTCAGTGTAACCCTGTTAAGCAGCGACTCTTTACCCAAACGTCATGTTGTCGTCTTTTCCAGATCATCAAGTCTCTGGACGAGGACCCGGCGGCCCAGAATAAGCAGCTGACGCTCCGCCTCCAACAGATCGCCGCCGCGCTGGAGAACAAAGTCACTGACCTTTGACCTTTGACCTCAGTGAAGGTCGGATACTAAAACACACAGGAAGTTGTTTTCCCCGGGAATGGACCTAAAAGGCGGACGAGCTCACGGACTCTAAGGAATGTTTTGACCATAATAAGGACTGAAGTGGGAGGAGCCACAGGAAGCTGATGGCCATGTAAGGAGTGACGGGGGGAGATGTTACGAATGAACGAAGATTTTTTGGACAATTTAAGAGAGGAAAGAGTGGTGGGAACACTTCCGGAGAGACGACACCAAGAAGGCCATTTTAAAACGTGTGAAATCAAAGGGTTATTTTTTTAATTCGGTGTGATAGTCGGTCCCTTTTGCTTCTCTGCACCGCACCATTTATTTTACCATTCAAGGACTAAAGAAGTGCCACTTTTAGGATGAAGAATTTACATAAAAAGACATTACCAAATATTTTCGTTATATACGCCCTTTTTTTTTCTTTGTGGAAGTACGACCACTTGCGTTTCACAGAACTGTGGATTTGAGGTCAACATTTTTTGTTTCCACTAAACGGCAACGAGAGAAATCGGATGTTTTGTCGGTGAAAGAAAATCGTTTCATCCTAACGCGTTTATTTAATCGACCAATGGAAACCCACTACGGTACACACCACTGGCCAATCAGGGCTCTTGGTTGAGGAGTGAAATCAGGGTACGATGTCCAAAAAAACCACATAATTTTAACTTTTTTTTAATCATACCCAAATGTTGTTTTCATATCAGATCATGTGATGACACCACGCAGATTATTCGTTCGTGTTGTTCTCTGTATGCAGGCTTTCCATGTGTGAGAAGGATCTTTTTAATGGACTGATACAAAGCCACTTAATTGCTTTATTTTGCAAAGTGTTAATCAGGGTGGTCCATATCCATGTGCAAGAGTGTGTGAGTGTGTGTTCAACATGTGTATCCTCACCGGTTTGCTTGTTTTACTTGTCTGCCTAATCATGCTTACAAACACTTTTACTTTGATTTGTTTTTATAATCTTTGTAGTTTCACCTCTGATTGCCCTTCATATATATAATGCTGCTTTTCCTTTCTGCGCACACGTGAGGAGGCGAAGTGTCTTCTGAAGGCAGGGTATCCATGCATCCTTCAAAAAGGTGTCGAATAAATCAAAATGTGAGGTGTTCAATGTATTAAATCCAGTTATTGTATGGCCTTGTCGTCCGCCGTGTTCTTAAAACTGCAATATGACAAACAACAAAAGGTACGTAAAGAAAAGGTACGATATCCAATACACACACACACACAACGAAACAAAACCATAAAGGAAATACTTCTTAGTATGTGTGTATTTCTTTGTTTGATTTGATGCATTTTAAGTCTCCCTTACAGCTTACATTAAAATACAAATGAAACCACATGTCTGCATATTAGTGTCCTGCAATGTGTCATCGTGAGGTTTAATCTCCTAAACCAGGGGTTCCCAAACGTTGCCATGCCAAGGACCCCCATATAGCATTATCCTCTGGCCGGGACCCCCCTGTTGCAATTTCTTTTTTACATGATGTGTACAAGTGCCTCCCGATGGAGCATGCCGTGCGTTGCCACTACATTTGGGGCCTTCTGCCTGATCGAAGCTGTCACTCCGCTTTCTTTGCCCCGCTGCCCCATCTGAACACACACCCACACAACGAGACCAGTCCGTTTGAGATGATGTACTCATCTCAAACTTGGAACATGTCTCTTCATGTGGTCCTACCTTCCAGAATATAATAAAATATAATATAATAAAATAAAATATTTCCTCAACAAAATTCTGATTGGCTTGAAGGGCGGTCGTGTGTTTCAAAAACAAAAAATATTAAAAGATTGGCATCAAAGGACATAGATTGATAAATATACAGTTATTAATAACATCTAAAAAAAAAAAAATTAAACTTTAAAAAAAATAATAATCCCGTTTCCCTCACACGTTGCGACCCCCCTGGCGCCCCCTGGCGGCCCCCCGGGGGGTCGGGGCCCCCACTTTGAGAAACACTGTCCTAAACGACACATTCATCATCCTCACCTTGAAGATAATAATACATTGATCCTTATTCTTTACCTTCTGATTCCAGCCCACGTGCTTTATGTGGTGAGAGGACTCTTTAAAGTAGAGACACTACATGCTGATATACACCTGAACATCAGCAGGAGAGGACTCTTTAAAGTAGAGACACTACACACTGATATACACCTGAACACCAGCAGGAGAGGACTCTTTATGTGTCCCCTCTTCTCCATGTCTCTTCTACATCAACATGTGTCCCCTCTTCTCCATGTCTCTTCTACATCAACATGTGTCCCCTCTTCTTCATGTCTCTTCTACATCAACATGTGTCCCCTCTTCTTCATGTCTCTTCTACATCAACATGTGTCCCCTCTTCTTCACGTCTCTTCTACATCAACATGTGTCCCCTCTTCTTCATGTCTCTTCTACATCAACATGTGTCCCCTCTTCTTCATGTCTCTTCTACATCAACATGTGTCCCCTCTTCTCCATGTCTCTTCTACATCAACATGTGTCCCCTCTTCTCCATGTCTCTTCTACATCAATATGTGTCCCCTCTTCTTCATGTCTCTTCTACATCAACATGTGTCCCCTCTTCTCCATGTCTCTTCTACATCAACATGTGTCCCCTCTTCTTCATGTCTCTTCTACATCAACATGTGTCCCCTCTTCTCCATGTCTCTTCTACATCAACATGTGTCCCCTCTTCTTCATGTCTCTTCTACATCAATATGTGTCCCCTCTTCTCCATGTCTCTTCTACATCAACATGTGTCCCCTCTTCTTCATGTCTCTTCTACATCAACATGTGTCCCCTCTTCTTCGTGTCTCTTCTACATCAACATGTGTCCCCTCTTCTTCGTGTCTCTTCTACTTCAACATGTGTCCCCTCTTCTTCATGTCTCTTCTACATCAATATGTGTCCCCTCTTCTCCATGTCTCTTCTACATCAACATGTGTCCCCTCTTCTTCATGTCTCTTCTACATCAACATGTGTCCCCTCTTCTTCATGTCTCTTCTACATCAACATGTGTCCCCTCTTCTTCATGTCTCTTCTACATCAACATGTGTCCCCTCTTCTTCGTGTCTCTTCTACATCAACATGTGTCCCCTCTTCTTCATGTCTCTTCTACATCAACATGTGTCCCCTCTTCTCCATGTCTCTTCTACATCAACATGTGTCCCCTCTTCTTCATGTCTCTTCTACATCAACATGTGTCCCCTCTTCTCCATGTCTCTTCTACATCAACATGTGTCCCCTCTTCTTCATGTCTCTTCTACATCAACATGTGTCCCCTCTTCTTCATGTCTCTTCTACATCAACATGTGTCCCCTCTTCTCCATGTCTCTTCTACATCAACACGTGTCCCCTCTTCTTCATGTCTCTTCTACATCAACATGTGTCCCCTCTTCTCCGTGTCTCTTCTACATCAACACGTGTCCCCTCTTCTCCGTGTCTCTTCTACATCAACACGTGTCCCCTCTTCTCCGTGTCTCTTCTACATCAACACGTGTCCCCTCTTCTTCGTGTCTCTTCTACATCAACATGTGTCCCCTCTTCTCCATGTCTCTTCTACATCAACATGTGTCCCCTCTTCTCCATGTCTCTTCTACATCAACATGTGTCCCCTCTTCTCCATGTCTCTTCTACATCAACACGTGTCCCCTCTCTTCTCATGTCTCTCTTCTACATCAACACGTGTCCCCTCTTCTCCATGTCTCTTCTACATCAACATGTGTCCCCTCTTCTTCATGTCTCTTCTACATCAACATGTGTCCCCTCTTCTCCATGTCTCTCCTACATCAACATGTGTCCCCTCTTCTCCATGTCTCTTCTACATCAACACGTGTCCCCTCTTCTCCATGTCTCTTCTACATCAACATGTGTCCCCTCTTCTTCACGTCTCTTCTACATCAACACGTGTCCCCTCTTCTCCGTGTCTCTTCTACATCAACACGTGTCCCCTCTTCTTCGTGTCTCTTCTACATCAACACGTGTCCCCTCTTCTTCGTGTCTCTTCTACATCAACATGTGTCCCCTCTTCTCCATGTCTCTTCTACATCAACACGTGTCCCCTCTTCTCCATGTCTCTTCTACATCAACATGTGTCCCCTCTTCTCCACGTCTCTTCTACATCAACACGTGTCCCCTCTTCTCCGTGTCTCTTCTACATCAACACGTGTCCCCTCTTCTTCGTGTCTCTTCTACATCAACACGTGTCCCCTCTTCTTCGTGTCTCTTCTACATCAACATGTGTCCCCTCTTCTCCATGTCTCTTCTACATCAACATGTGTCCCCTCTTCTCCATGTCTCTTCTACATCAACATGTGTCCCCTCTTCTCCATGTCTCTTCTACATCAACACGTGTCCCCTCTTCTCCATGTCTCTTCTACATCAACACGTGTCCCCTCTTCTCCATGTCTCTTCTACATCAACATGTGTCCCCTCTTCTTCATGTCTCTTCTACATCAACATGTGTCCCCTCTTCTCCATGTCTCTTCTACATCAACACGTGTCCCCTCTTCTTCATGTCTCTTCTACATCAACATGTGTCCCCTCTTCTTCATGTCTCTTCTACATCAACATGTGTCCCCTCTTCTCCATGTCTCTTCTACATCAACGTGTGTCCCCTCTTCTTCATGTCTCTTCTACATCAACGTGTGTCCCCTCTTCTTCATGTATCTTCTACATGTCTCTTCTACATCAACAGCCCAAATCTATGAGTCTTCTGAGGGAGGGGAGACGTGGGGGAAAATCCAGATCCTCCAAGTTCAGAATATCCAATAAAAGATGTTTATACAAATGGAAAATCTACTTTTATTCCTTTATTGTTTTGGATGTATTTCAAGAAGTACACCAAAGCATCCTTTAATTGAGTGCTGGAATTTTGCTGCAGCTTTTGGTAGCATTAATGTTTTAATTTTGTAATAGAAATAAAGTACATAACAATTAAATAATATAAGAAAAATGTGCAAAAAACAATAATAAGAATAATATGTACAGTAAATAAAAAAAAAAATAATAATAAATTAAATTAAAAAGGAAACATTTGCAATAACATTAAAGTAAATACAAAATGTAATATTATATGAACATTATAAATTAGCATAAACTATAATAATAATATTTGCAATAAAAATAATGACATTTAAAAAAAGGGAAAATGTGAAATAAAAATAAAGTTAATTAATTAAATATAAAATATATTGGAATTAAAGTTAAAAATCTGATATTAAAGATACATGAAATAATATATTAAATAAATAACTATTGTAAAATAAAACAGGAACAAATAATATAAATTCTTATTAGTATTTGTTTTAAAATATATATATGACAACATGACGTATGGCACATTAAACAGGAAATATTCAACATCAAATACGTGTTTTTAACAATTAAATCAGTTAATACACATTTTTAGAGAAGCCAAAACATGACTCAAAGGGTGCTCTTCAGCCAAACCGGAAGTCAGGTGTTGTAGTTAAACCGTTGATTGACAGCAGCTGCAGTGGATGTTCTCACAGCTCTTGGAGGCAATTAAGGTAATTATAAGCCTTATAATTCACTTTACGAACACGATACATCTATTTTTAGATTCACTTTGACTTCCACTTCCTCGATATATCGTATTTTTGACATTTCTTTGAGAGTAAACAATAGTAAATCCGCCCAGAAGTCATAAGGAAAAAAAGAGGCTTCAAAACTTGCTTGAAAATTATCACATTTTAACGTTTTATTTACTATAAAAGTAATTATGTGATTTATTTCTGCGCGTGCATGGGTTCATTGTAAACAAGGAGAAGTAATGGATAATTCGGGATAGTTTAACTGGTGAGAATTTGCTCAATTATGAAAAAAATATAGGATTCAAAGTAAAACAACGTTTTTTATTATCAACCAATCACAGAGCAGAATCTGGTCATTTTTGGACATTTTTAGTATTTTTTCTGGAACTCTTTCAATATCAGAAAAAAGTAGAGAATATAAAACACATTACCTGATGGATTACATTTTGGTGAGTGTAGAGCCACCTTTGTCCAGAAGAGGGCAGTATACACTTTCTAAAAAGGTGGATTCATGATTTCCTAAAAGTAGAAGTACACAGATCTTGTGCTTGAGTAAAAGTAGAAGTACTCAGATCTTGTACTTGAGTAAAAGTAGAAGTACTCAGATCTTGTACTTGAGTAAAAGTGGAAGTACTCAGATCTTGTACTTGAGTAAAAGTAGAAGTACTCAGATCTTGTACTTGAGTAAAAGTAGAAGTACTCAGATCTTGTACTTGAGTAAAAGTAGAAGTACTCAGATCTTGTACTTAAGTAGAAGTACTCAGATCTTGCACTTGAGTAAAAGTAGAAGTACTCAGATCTTGTACTTGAGTAAAAGTAGAAGTACTCAGATCTTGTACTTGAGTAAAAGTAGAAGTACTCAGATCTTGTACTTAAGTAAAAGTAGAAGTACTCAGATCTTGCACTTGAGTAAAAGTAGAAGTACTCAGATATTGTACTTGAGTAAAAGTAGAAGTACTCAGATCTTGTACTTAGTAAAAGTAGAAGTACTCAGATCTTGCACTTGAGTAAAAGTAGAAGTACTCAGATATTGTACTTGAGTAAAAGTAGAAGTACTCATATCTTGTACTTAGTAAAAGTAGAAGTACTCATATCTTGTACTTAGTAAAAGTAGAAGTACTCAGATCTTGTACTTAGTAAAAGTAGAAGTACTCATATCTTGTACTTAGTAAAAGTAGAAGTACTCAGATATTGTACTTGAGTAAAAGTAGAAGTACTCAGATATTGTACTTGAGTAAAAGTAGAAGTACTCATATCTTGTACTTAGTAAAAGTAGAAGTACTCATATCTTGTACTTAGTAAAAGTAGAAGTACTCAGATCTTGTACTTAGTAAAAGTAGAAGTACTCATATCTTGTACTTAGTAAAAGTAGAAGTACTCAGATATTGTACTTGAGTAAAAGTAGAAGTACTCAGATCTTGTACTTGAGTAAAAGTAGAAGTACCAGAGTGTAGGAATACTCTGTCACAGTAAAAGTCTTGCATTCAAAATGTTCCTCAAGTGAAAGTAGGAAGTATTCTCATCTAAATATAGTGAAAGACAGTGAAAGTAGTCGTTGTGCAGATTGGTCCATTTCAGAATAATATATATGATGTGTTTTATAATGATTGATCATGAAAGTGTTCTCAAAGCTGGTGGAGGTGCAGCTAGTCTGAAGTACTTTGTAGACTGCAGGGTAGCTGGTGGAGGTGCAGCTAGTCTGAAGTACTTTGTAGACTGCAGGGTAGCTGGTGGATTTACTCCAGGTGGAACTAAAGTCTGATTCAACACTTGGTTAGATTTCACATCATTCATCTGTGAAGTAACTAAAGGTATTAAATACATGTAGTGGAGGAAAAGTACACCATGTACCTCTGAACTGGAGTAGAAGTATGAAGTAGCATAACATGGAAATACTCAAGTAAAGCAGCACCTCTTTTCACCCTCTGTCTGAAACCAGAGCCCAGTCTGCTCTGATTGGTTAGCTGGCCGGCTCTGTTGTGATTGGTCAAAACGCTTACATATGTCCCGCCCCCTTAGCCTATCACGTACAATGTATTGGAGCGCTAGCCAATAGGAGCATGAGGGAGTATGTGAAACAATTATCCTTCTAGAAAACGTCTGGTATGTTTAGTCTTTTAAAAAAATCTGGTTGATAACTTTGAGGAGTAAAGCAAATATAGAAAGTCAACAACAACAAGTAAACAGAAGTCATATTTTATTTAGCTCAAACAAACATATTAGAGATCTTCTTATTTAAATGCTCACAGATTAAAATACACATGAGCATCTTAAATAAACAAAATAAATAAAAAGACACTCCTTGGAAGTTTCCTGGGAAGAATATAGACTCGTCAGTGCACTGCAAAGCAAACATATATTATATGGCAAATATAATAAATTAAAGACACTTTTTATAGTATTTCTTATCTAGATATTCACATTTTTACAAACATATTACATATCTCTTTCCAGGAAACTGTCAAGGAAATAATTAAGCCCTTACGACAAAAGTTCATGGGTCTATTTCTCTGAATAATCTCTCAAATATTTACAAAAAATACCTCTGTAATGCCTCTGTAATGCGTCACTCAGTAAAGCGACAATATAGTTTAATCGGGATCATTTATAAATAATATTTGTGTACTTTTTAAACGATATCATTGGGCATCCAGGTCCGCCAGAGAGCTTCAGGGGGGGCGCAGCGGGAGAACAAAATAACGAGAAACAGTGAAAGCTAGCAAGTTAACTTCAGCTAACTTTATGCGAGCGGGAACTTGGATCGATCTTTTGTGAAGTTGCCTAAAGTGAGAGAGGAGACAGCGTCTGACAGAAAACGTGTGTCACGTGCACACTTTTGGCTGTCTGTGCAGACCGCTCACGGCCGGCTGGGTCCGCTGACGGCCGGCTCGGTCCCCTAACGGCCGGCTCGGTCCGCTAACGGCCGGCTCGGTCCGCTAACGGCCGGCTGGGTCCGCTAACGGCCGACTCGGTCCGCTAACGGCCGGCTCGGTCCCCTAACGGCCGGCTCGGACCGCTGACGGCCGGCTCGGTCCCCTAACGGCCGGCTCGGTCCGCTAACGGCCGGCTCGGACCGCTGACGGCCGGCTCGGTCCCCTAACGGCCGGCTCGGACCGCTGACGGCCGGCTCGGTCCACTAACGGCCGGCTCGGTCCGCTAACGGCCGGCTCGGTCCCCTAACGGCCGGCTCGGTCCGATGACAACAACAATAATAATAATAATGGGGGGGGGGGGGGGGGGGGGCTGTTCTTATGTTCTCTGAGAGGTCCCCTTCTCACACTTTGAAACCTCTCCATTATGGAACAATCATAACCTATTGACGGCAAAGCATTTAACAACAAAGCTGGGGAGGATTAATGTTTTAAATTAAATCTCTGCAGGACATTAACGGGGGAAATTGTATATTCTTGACGTTCAGAAATGGGTCAAACACTCCTCTTTTACTTTAGAATAAGGGCTGCCTGTAAAGCCTCGGATTTGAAAGAACCTCCTATTCTGAGTCCCAAACAAATAGTTTAGTTTATTTATAACGATCTTAGCTCTCAGAAATATATCGGGACACTCCACTGACTTTAGGACAAGAATCGGATGCAATTTGTGTTCATAATTTAATTCAAAAACCCAAACTATCAGGATATGCGTCAGAGCATATCTCTGCGGCAGTGGCTCAGTCGAAAGGGCTCGGACCGTGAGCTGTAGGGTCGCCGGTTCAAGTCCCCGACCAGACTTAAAGAATTGAGCGTGGACTGCTACTTGGAGAGGTCCCAGTTCCCCTCCTGCCCTGCCCTGGTGCCCTTGAGCAAGGCACCGGAATAGGGTTAAGATCTTCTAAATGATGAATCTCACCTTTTCCTTAGTGGAAAACCCTAAATCTGTCTCGACTGCAGCTAAAAGATTATAGTGTAACGTTGGAAACCTCCTCACGAGAGCTCTGAACCCTTCTTACCTTGAACTATCTTCGGTGAGAATCAACACCTGGTGATATCTAACTTAAATCCAAATAAGGATGCTTGAATGAATCCAAAGCGTTGAGCAACCTGGATAGTTTTCCAAAAAGGAAATGTCTATTTTTCCTTTTAATTAGAATCAAAGTTTTATCGGGAAATCTATTAAATAAAACAGTACGAGGTTTTTTAAGAAACAATCCGACACTTATGAGTTTTTATAAGGTATATTTACTCCGTTTTAAATAAATGATGCATTTAGTGGAGCAAAACGTGACAGAGAAATGTATATTATAACATTACAACAGTTTCCGTATGTCCCTTTCTAACGCGGGACATTTCAGAAGAAAAAAGAGGAAGACAAACTGCTTCCAAACGAGAAATAATTGAACTGACATTTAGGTTTTATTTCTCCCATAACGAAAAAGACCAACCTGAGAGCGCTGAAGCTCTTCAAAGGATGCTTGTTTATAACCCAAAGTATGCACTTTCTCTTCTTCTTTAGTAAAAACCACATTTTCTTCCATTAAAAAGTGGTTTTCTATTTTATAAATCGAACTAATTGAATACTTTCTCAATGAAAAGAACATCATCAACAAAAACCGGTCAGAAACGACACGAGTGGGAAACAATGCGCCTCGCACAGAAACAGGAAGTGAACAAAGCACAGAACATTAACAAATGGTTTAGGTTTGTCTCTTTTTTAGGCGGTTGTTGACAAATTAAATAATCCCAGCTTCCTGAATAGATCGTCAGACCCCTGAAGAGAGAGAGAGAGAGCGCACGAACGGACGCACGGCAACTGAAGTTTGGTAATTATGGAGCGGTGCAGGAATGAGCACTTCCTGTTCGCTCTGAAGTTTTTTTTAAAGGATTAGCCGCCGTTAGCTTAGCATTGGGGATGGTAAGTCACGTCGTTCCTTTGTCGCGTCCATCCTGCTGAACAGAACCTCTGCGTGGCATGAGGGTTGAGCCGGAAGGAACCCGGCAGACGCTGGATGCTCTTCTGGGATGTTCTAGCTGAGGTAGGTCAAGACGACGGACTGGATGGGCAGCCTGCACACGGGACACAGCTTGTTCCTGTTCTTCAGCTTCTTGGCGCACACGTAGCAGGACATCAGGTGTCCCGTGTTCCCGTGAACGATGCAGCCGTTCTTCGGACGCGACTGGCAGATGATGCACGGGTCCAGACAGGACTCGGGAAGACGCCATTCTGCAGAAACACTGCGCTCCAGATTGGGGACTCCGGCGGGAGCACGAGGAGTGTTGGGGGAAGACGGGAGGAGCTCCTGGGAGTCCATGGAGGACGAAGAAGGCTGCGAGTCGGGAGTGTTCTGCTGCGAGGAAGAGGACGGCTTGGAGGAAGAGAGGAGCTCCTCGGAGTTTGGCGCTGAAGAGTCGGGGAAGCACGGAGACCTTTTCCCATCGGGGACGTCCACCCCTTCGTTCTCCTCGCCATCTGAACCTACAGGAGACAAAGCGGACATCGGTTAAGGATGCAAAAGAGAATTTTAAATGTATGTAAAAGAAAAGGTACGTCTAATATCGATCGCTTTGTTATTTCTACTTATTTAAATAATTAGTTATCACCGCAATAAACCGTATTTAATTTGGTCTTAATGTACATTATTTAATTTCATATTCTGTTCTATTTACATGTATTCTTGCACTACTTTTTAATTTGTATTCGACTCTAAGTTGGAGGAGCTCAGGTCAGAAGAATTCCATTTCTACTCCGTAGCTTTTGAGCATATGACGGTAAAACCTTTGAATCCTTGCAGCTTCTCTCTACCTGGAGTCTCTCTGGCTGCCGATTGGTCGGTGGGCTTTGTGGGCAGGTCTTTGGAACTGGAGGAGGCGGGCTTTGGGGGGAGTGACGCTTCAGACAGCCAATCCTGGCGCAGCGTCCAGCAGCGAAGACATTTTCCGGGCAGAGGTGGGTTCAACTCGTCACACTTCACACAGCGCCAGTAATCCTGAGAGAGAAACACACACTGTTAGACCTGGTGTGTGTGTGTGTGTGTGTGTGTGTGTGTGTGTGTGTGTGTGTGTGTGTGTGTGTGTGTGTGTGTGTGTGTGTGTGTGTGTGTGTGTGTGTGTGTGTGTGTGTGTGTGTGTGTGTGTGTGTGTGTGTGTGTGTGTGTGTGCACTCACAGCTTCAGTGATCTCTGTGTCTTCATCGAACGAGTCGTTATCCTCCGCCTCAAATATGGTGACCTCGTATACCTGGACAGAGAACAAAATATATAAAACAATCAGTATTTTATTTATTTTCATACATTATATCCAGTCTGCTCCGATTGGTTAGCTGGCTGGCTCTGTTGTGATTGGTCAACCAGCTTAGAGATGTCCCGCCTCTTAGCCTATCACGTACAGTGTGTTGGAGCGCTAGCCAATAGGAGCGCCACAAAACTCAGGGTATATGTAAAGAAATTATACTTTTCCTTCTAGAAAAACTCTGGTATGTTTAGTCTTTTATGTATTTAATTCTAAAAAATAAACTTGTTTTTTTATTCATAGCAACATTTTAAATAAATAAAATAAATGTATTAATTAAAATACTTTGCACGAGCCAATAGAAGCACGAGTGTTCCGTAGTGATGTCACCGTGTTCCGGAACATTGACATTACACAAAAACCTTTATTAAAAACACACGACAGGAGAGGGAACCCCCCCCCCCCCCCAAAGTAGAATAGCGTCTCTTTAAATACTAAAATGTAAACGGATGAATGTTTACCTGGTCGTCTGCGGACATCAGAGAAGCTTCGTCTTCGTTGTAGTCTTCCGAGTCGACGGATTCGACCTCGAACTCCACGCTGAAGTTGTCGCTCTCCGAGTCGGCAACCGTGAGCTCTGACATGCTAGACTACACACACACACACACACAGTTATTATTGTAAGCTAACAGTGGAATTAAAACAAAAAACACTACAAATAATATTATTATTTTTCTTAAATCCACAACTAAAAGCTTAATAAAACTAATGAAACGTAATAAAAACAACAAAAATGTCTAAATAAACGAGATGTTTTTGTGTGTAAATACTCACGGTGCTGTCTGACGATTGGCTGCTGTGTCTGTCCTTCGCCAATCCTCCAATCACACACCACGACAGACTGTCATCAAAGGTCAGGGAGTAGCTGTCAGACCTCCTCCTCTTCCTCCCTCCTTCTTCATCATCTTCCTCCCCTGACTCCTCCTCTTTCTCAGCTTCACCACCCTCTGTGCTGTGTGAGGGTCCTGAGAGAGAGAGAGGCAGTGATTGGAGTTTAATACCTCAGACTTAAAGGTCACCTCTGTTTCACTTCCTGTTTCTAAAGTGCTGATTCGGGGATAAAGCTTTAAAGAGGAGGGTCTGAGCTCATGTGGGACCCGGCAGCTACCGTCTAAACTAAATGCTGCCGTGATGAAACTCCATATCATGGATCATCAAGGCTCTGAAACAGTCTGGAGCTCAAAGGCTTTCTCTCTTGCCGGTTACACCACAAGGTGAGTTCTTTCTACTTCCTGCTTCTTCACACACATGCTCTCCAGCACAGGTTAGCTCTGAGTGTTAGCGATGCTAATGTAAACACCGACCATATTACGTCCAAAACAGTCGGGCATTGTTTCTGATAGCAACGTTTCTGATTGGCCCGTGGGTCCACATTTCAGATGTTACGTCATATCGGACGCACATCTGGATCAGCTCCGTTGCTCCCCGTTTTTAGAGATTTGGGTACGGAGGAAAAGAGAGGGTTTATTTCCTGACGCTGCGTGAGTTCCCCGACACACCGGGGACACGTGGTGATGGAGAGAAGACATCACAAAGTGCATGTTGCACGATAGAGGAGCGAGTACCATGAAAAACGCTCTATAAATAAAATAAAGTCATTATTATTAAACTCACCGGCATCGATGCTCCTGCCGCTGCTCCTCCTCCTTCTTCTTCCTCGCCCTTCTGGTGACGAAGAGCGGCTTCCTGAGACGGCCTCCTAAAAGCACAAACACACATTTATTAGATATTCTAAAATATTAAAACTCCCTTTAAAAATCTGTCAGTTTTATTTTTTCTTTGCCTTTTCCCATCATAATCCCCGTAGCAAAGGCTGCCCCTACATGCGGTTTAATATTTAAAATATTCTCCTTTTAAAGTCATTCATTTAAAGTTTCTGATAAATAAGGCAGGAGGTGAACTGGGACCTCTCCAAGTAGCACTCCATATTGAGGTCTGTTCGGGGACTTGAACCGGCGACCCTACGGCTCACAGTCCAAGCCCCTGCTGACTGAGCCACTGCCGGTTTGCATTGAAATATCTCGTCCTACTTTTGGTTCTTTTCTTACATTTTAATGTGTGTGTGTTCGAACAAAAGCTAATTCCCAGTAAGCGTTAACCTACTTGGCAATAAAGCCGCTTCTAATTCAGATTTTTGAGGTAAGATTTGCTCAAAACGGACTCAAACACAACGGTTCTATTTGATCGGAGTCTCACCTCGGCCCCTTTGTCTGCCCGAGTCTCACTTTGGGGTGCGACGGGGCTCGGCGGTGAATCTGAGGAGGAAACGGAAAGACACGTTAGTCTTTTATGAATTGTTCCGGAGACAGAGGAAGCGGAGAAGAGGAACAGTTGCATCGTGGAAATGAGGAAGTTATCTCCTGAACAATCCCCTCTCACGTCTATCCAGCCAATGTGTTTATTATGTACTCGTTTCCAAGAGCCCGGTAGTTCCCGTCTGACGGCACGGTGTTTCCAAAGGCAACGAGTCCATTACATGTGTTTTTCAAAGCAGTTGTGAACGTGAGATGGCAATAAATAAAGAACTGTGTTCAATCTCGACATTTAAATAACACTAAAATGAAAAGTGGAGCGGTCTTACCTTGGCTTTTTATCGCCACGAGGTTCTTGGTGATCATAGCGAAGAGAACTCTGAAACGAACATACAATTATATATTATTATCAAGTTTTGAGGTGTGTTACTAGGGCTGCTCAATTAATCGTATTTTAATCGCGACTATGGCTTGCAACGATTACGAAAACAACGTAATCGAAATAAAACGATAATTTCTTTATTATTACTTTTTGAATTTTTGGTTTTTCAGTTGAGTAATATTTAAAGTTCAGGGTAATCAACTGTTAAAACATACTGTTCACATTTCTTTTCTCCAATAAATAGATGTTTTCAAAGTCAATTAATAATCGCATTTACAATTATTGACCCAAATAATCGAGATTAGATTTTTGCCATAATCGAGCAGCCCTATGTGTTACTATATGATATCCCTACTTGCTGTGTTGTTGCACTATGCCATATTATATTAAATGAGATGCATTTCATTTGATAATCTATGGTAATATATTACAAATAGTAAAATAAACTGCTTTCCATAACTGGCATAAACGTCCCTTTACTGAGAAACAGTCAGTTGTTGTTGTTGTTGTTGTTGTTGTTACTGTAGAGCAAACCAAAACAAACACTAATAAATCCTCCTCCTCCTCTTCCTCACCGTGGCTCTTTAACAGAGAAGCTGTCGACCCCCAGCACTCGCCCCAGTGCATCCTGGGAGCAGTGGACGATGTGCTGCTGCTTCTGGTCGTACAGCTGCTTCTGGATGATGTACTGACCCAGGTAGAACATCACCTGCAGGACCGATACATCACATATTAGCATGGGAGACATTCAAAATGTACATACAACCTCCAATAAATACAAATAAATCCATGTTTACCTCCTTCATGGTAAAAGTGTCTTTAGTGGCTCCAGCTTGTTGCAGCAACGTCTGGAACTCTAGCTTTGGTTTCACCTTAAAAAACACACAAAATGTAGATAACATTTGAATAACAGACACTCCTACAAAGTTCTCTGACCATGTGTGTGTGGACAGACACTACTGGAAAACCAAATAAATAAGAAATAACCATTAACTTTTTCTTATATAGCAACTTTTAAACACAGTTACAAAGTTCTTTCAAATCAAAAATCGACAAAAAAAAGCAGATTAAGGGACTCTTTATGTCGCGTCTCTCACCAGTTGGTTCTCGTCTGCAGTGTCGACGTTGAGCTGGCTTTCTGCTGACATTGTGAGGTTGATGGTTTCTGCACACAAACAGGAAATAAAATGATTAGTAATTAGGCTCCAAGGAACTAGGGATGCGAATTTGAAAGCAAATGAATAAAAAATTAAATAAATACATGTTCAAATAAGTTTAAGAACCAAGTCGAATTTGTCAAATGTATTGAACTGGTGATCAGTTTGAACAGTTGACAGCTATAGGCCTACAGCTTTCATGCTTAAAACATAACTTGGTTTTTAAATGAAAGAGGGATCATACACGAACATAACGGGTTAGGGTAACCCATGACAACAGAGATCAACAACCTATAACAGGGCCTGTGCACAGAATGCAGCTATTCAATACTCATTGTTCTTTAAGAATATGAGCATGTCTACTCAGGGGAGAGGCGATTCACAGAGAGCTATGGCACTGTCGTATACATTGAAGTATTCCATTGGATAATATGTAATCAGCGTAGGCACCAACCCAAAAATAATCAAAGAAATAAAATTATAAGAAATATATTCATAACTCATATTCTCATTCGAATACCTGAGTAATCGTTCCCATCCCTACAAGGAACCTGCAAGTAAATTGGATTGAAACAAACCAAAACGTTTTAAGTCCTGGCATTGCCTTCAAATGAGCTAAATACTTAAATACTACAACTTTTTTTGGGGGGGGTGAGTGTTAGGTTTAATGGTAAGGGTGCAGTATTTGTACACAACGAAAACACTTCAATATCTGCAGGAATACATAAGCAAGCATTATGTAAAACCATAATTATAGTTTCTGGTGATCCAATCAAGTAAAGGGAAGAGGTCGAAAAGCAGTTTCAAAAGAACCGTGTGTTGTTATTCTTTAATCAGTGGGGACAGTGTTTGACCCTGGTCTGCTGACTCAGACTCTAAAGACCTCTGACCCGCTGATTAGTTTACACAATCCACCGAAACCAATACTTATCTCTTACGGTAGTTCATCATAAGCGCCTCCTGACAGCCTGCAATAGATAAACTAAAACATTGCATAACTGCAGCAGGAGGAAAAATGTAAGACCTGGCCTGTTATGAAATGTTGTCGTTGCGTAACGGAGTGTCTCTATGGTTTGAGCATAACTTCTGGATATCTACACGTCCAGAAAATACATTTACATTTCATTTTTCTGGCAACCAAGTGAATTATAAGTTAGTTTTCCGTCTCAACCATCAAGTTATTCTGCTTATAAATGCCACACTATGGTTCCCAGGTGGTTACAACGTCTGTCTGTCTCGGCAGATGTTTACAGTGTGTTCAATAAAAGCAGAAAACATCTGCCTTGTGATGCGGGAAATACACAGAGCCTAAAAATAAGCACTCGAATGCCTCGGAGCACCGAGGGAAGAAAGGAGGTTTGTTCCAAAAGACCACAAAGACACGAGTATCGCGCTTTCCACATCTTTCCTTAAATAGCATAACAATACTGATCGTGTGAGTCTGAGGATGCGGCGGCTGGTTAATGCATTACGCTTCAAATGAGAATATATGATGTCTTCAATACGCTGGACAGAGTTGCAGATATTAAGTTGACAACTCGATTAGAAAGTCAACATAGAAATAATGAACAAACGTTACTTTCAGCTTCTCAAATATGGACTTTTTATATGATATTAAAGTGAGTATCTTTGGGTTTTGACCGAAAGAGACACCTTGAAACTGAGACGGACATTATTCTATATTACCTAGACATTTAATAGAAAATAATCTGCATTTGCTGTTCTAGTCAAGACATGCCAAAAGTAGACAATCATGAAATAATATAAGTTAATTGCAATGAACATTTAAAGTCACACATGTAATAATAATAATAATTAATAATATAAAATATAGTAAACTTCATTTACAAGCAGCTTTTAAACTTTCACATTAAAAGAAAGAAAGAAAGAAATTAACTCAAATCCAACCACTTGAATAAAACAAAACAAAAAAAGTGTATGTGTAAGCTATGCATCTGTCTTTATAGTGAGTGTCTGGGTGGGAGTGAGATGAATGAAAAGTCTTACCGGTATGTACAGAGTAGAGAATCAGCAGGCTGTGCAAAGTGAAGCAGATAAAGTGCAGTCAGATAGCAGGAGACAGCAGCCTCTCAAATATATATACTGGAGCCGCTCAGACATGTCAGGACTAGACCAGCTGAGGAGGCCCTGCCTGGCCTGAGTGGGGCCTATCGGGTCTGAGTCAGCAGTGTGTGTGGGGGGGGGGGGGGTGTGACTAGATTTTAACTATTGAGGGAATTTAACAAGATATCTGAATACCTCACCTTTACGAGATGAGCTATTCCCTTTTTTTTTTTATAGTTAACTTTATAAACTACTCAAAATATTCTTTAGTTGTATTTCTAGATTCTAAATAACAAATGCACACTTTTAAAATAATGTGTGTGTGTGTGTGTGTGTGTTCAATTTGACAGTAACAGCTGATTGATTCAATCACACACAGCTGACACACACACACACACACACACACACACACACACACCACACATGCCACTACTAGTTCAGGGTGAGTCATCATTACTGTCAAAATGAGCTAACCAGGCTAACCACGCTAACCACGCTAACCAGGCTAACCACGCTAACCCATCCTAACTAACCAGTGACTCTAGCCTGGTTTCAGTGTGTTTTCACAACAAGGCTGTCTCCGAGTTTAAGAGGATGGAGAAGTGGAAACTAAATGCACTTTGGGATGCCCGTGAAGTTAAATGTAGTCTTACACAAATGCATTTTAAATATGGTTTAGTTGTTTGAGTCTGAACTGCACTGTAAAGCAGTGATGGCTGAACTAGTAACACTTTGTAAAGGAATATCAACAATACAACTGAATTATAGAAAGACACAAAGCCGAGGTGGAAATTACATTTACTAAAGTTGAGTATTTCATTTTGTACTACTTTATTCTTCTATTATAGCACATTTTGGGGGGGGGAATTAATGTATTTTTCACTCTGCCACAATGAATTGATCGTGCTAGTTACTCTGATTCCGAAGACATTAATTAAAATGTTTTCTAATAGGTTAATCTACCCAGCAGGACATCAAGTAATTAAAGTAATCTCCAGCTTTACCAGCATTAAAGACAAAACCCCATTATCTATTAACCATTAAAGTAAAGTACTCATTATGCAGAATGGCCCATTACAGAAAAAGGTTCATTCTGCAGTCTTTTTACCTTCAGTAATTAAATTAATGTTGATGCTAATGTCGTTTCACTTTAGTTAAGTTTCGGAGGTGGGACATTTACTTATAACAAAGTATTTCTAAACTGTAGATGTAGTACTTTAACTTGAGCTAAATGTCTGTATACTTTCTGCTGGAAATTCTGCAAGAGTACGGTTGTTGACGTACTATGTTTACAATCTACTCTAACAAAAAAAGTAAAACATAAGGGAATGAAACACTTAAAAAAGAAACCGTAATGTATTTTTTTTAAATCATTATTCTTATATGGGGAAATTCTTATGTGTTAATGTTTCAGAAAACTCTTGAAACTTAACATTTTAGGACACAGGGGCAAATGTATATAAAAAGGAGATCTCATTACATGTCAGATTATCAGAAAATAAAAAATGTTTAGATTACAGTTCCACATCTAATGATATGCTGATGAAGCTGGCTATATTGCGAAAGGCCCGAGGACACGATTTACAACAAACAGCAGCCAACAAGAGATTAGAGACAGCGCGATATATATCCTGACCTGAGTGACCCAACATTGGGTTAATCTGACATGACAACAGGGTCACGTGACAGGTCTAACAGACACGTGTGTTCAAGAAAACGTATAAAACCTGATCAGTAATGAAACGACACGAGAAATACATCATAAATATATTTGTATCAGCTATGCGAGCGACTAAGAACTTTTTTCTTGGAGTTCGGTCTCCTAAAATGTCAGAAAATTGTAAAAGTGTCCATCACAGTTTATCGGGGTTAAAGGTGAAGTATTTAAATATCTTCTTTGCCAGTCCATGATATACATTAATATTGTATAAAACAGAGAAATGCAGAAAATGACGATGTTTTATTGGGTGAAAACAGCATTTTCTGTAAGAAACTAAACACTATTTTCTAAACTATTGATAGTTTGGTGTCTAAAATGTCAGAAAATAGTAAAAGTGTCCATTATAGTTTCTCTGGGTTAAAGGAGAAGTCTTTAAATGTCATCTTTGTCAGTAAAAAACCGATAATATTCACTTTAATATGATGTCAAATACAGCAAATCTCCAAGTTGTTGAAAAGTAAAGTAAGAAAATAGTTGTGCGATTTATTTGTCTGCCTAATAGTTACAGCTCTAATATATACACAATGCTACTGTTGGATAAAGGATTCAGAGTTTAACTTAATGTTATGTTTTTAATTCAAATTGCATTTCTGCAGAAAACCTGGAAAGGTGGAAAAAGGGCCAAAATCCCTAAATATCAACACATTTTTAGGAGGAGAACATGCCCAGACTCAATCCATGCAAGTATGTATTATGTGGACCTTCAGAGTGAATATGTCTGGGCAGAGGGAGGTTTTTGAATTTGACTTAATATGTTTTTTAATTAAAATTACAAGTAAGAAAACATGAAATTTCTGCACAAAACTTGTCAAATAGTGCAAAAAAAGGACACAAATCCCAACACATCTTTAGGAGCTTAACATGCCTAGACCCGATCCGTGCAAGTGTGTATTATTTGGCCCTTGAGTGAATATGCCTGGGCAGAAAGAGGCTTCAGAAAACATGACTGTTCACCTCCAGCTGACTGAGAGCGTGAGTCAGCTGCTGCTGCACACACAGGGAATATGCCCAGACATGCCCCTGCTCTCTGTGGTCAACTCTGACTCTCTATAGCACTTTCACATGTCATGAACACAGATAAAATGCATTCAGCACCTCAGGATACAACCAGTACAAGTTAACCTATATGTATATAGAAGAATATACAGAGAAAATAGTTTAACAGACTTAAAAACAAGGACATTTAAGGTTAGGAGGTTTGCTTTCACTCAGTCTGTGGATGCTAACCATGCTTTTCTGGCAGCTATCTCTTGTTAGTGAATTAAATGACACGTTAAAGCTAGTTTTTTAATGATTATAACAACATACATGCCTAATAATATGTTGTAATAAATAATAATGCGAGTTAGCATTGCATCTCGTTACTTAGTTGTATATGCTATTCCTTGCACACTTAACGGGAAATAATATCCTACTTTAAAATCTTGTTAGCTGTAATTTGGCGCTTTTTAGTGTATATGTAACAGTTGATGTATATGGCAAAATGTCCCATGTTTGGAGCAATAAAGTAAAATCTAGTCTTGTACATTACATCTCAGGCTAAAAACACAAAGTACTCCCTTTTTAATTAACTGCAAGTAAGTGAAAACACAAGTTTAATACATTAGTTAAGAGTAAAATCATCCCATATTAAAACACAAAATCCTCTGCCTAGCAACAGTTGATTTTAAATGAGTGACCGTTGGCGAACTTTCAAAAACTTAACAAGCTTAACTACGGTTACCGCTGCCTTAATTAAACTATTAAATACTCTAAACAACTTAACATTAACACCCGTAACAACAAAGCCGTAACTAAAACCTGTAAAAGCAGTGAATTTCAATTCTAAAATGTTAATTTAATGTGTCGTTTTTATCGTAACATCGTCCACACATCGTGGCCGCGTTCCCGCTCATAAACCCGGGTACATTCAGCCAAGAAAACACGAGGCTCCGCGGCCTGTTAGCACGCTGCTAACCACCCACTTCTGCTGCTGCAATACAACGTATTTTAAACATATCATATATATATTTCAGTCTTTGTTGTGTTGACCTACCTTGTCAGTGATTCTCGGTTAAATAATATCCTTCAAAAGGCGGGTTTCACCCAGTTTGCTGCACAGTTTGGGGCTCTCAGGTCCAATGTTAACTGTCTGCAGTTGTTCCTTCACTTATCCATGTGACACTCCTGCTGGCAGAACACTGACACTGCACCCACATCTAATACTAATGGAGGGAAGGCATACAATAACAATGATGGTTTTATTTTTGTATTCTCTAATTAGATCACTTTAAGATTATTTGTTCCTGCCAAAATCTCAATCAGGATACCTTTATTATTCGTTCCACATGCACATGATATTAAAATACAAAATTAAAACGTTTTTCCAAGTGTCATTAGTAATACATTTCTCCAATTTACATATTGCACACGAGTGTTTATTTATTCCACTAGTAAGCAGTCAACATGGATGTAACTAAAGTCACCATGTATACAAGCTGGAGACTTAGCGGTCCGATAAAAAACAAAAAACCTCCCTTTAATTTATTTTGACACATTTCTCGAAATAATGTCTAAATTTGTCCAAATTGAGTAGTATTATGTTTGTCTCATATTATACTACTACTATTATATAAATATACTACACAGCATGGATTTGTTAATGTACTTGTAGTGTATGTATATTACTACATAATATTGTGTATATTAAACTATTCATACGTTATCTTATTTTCATACGTCGGTGGGACGAGGGATTTTCTTTAAAGCCGACTATACAAATATAATTTTTTTTTAAAAACACAACAAAATGGTACTGCTCAAAATTCTTTTTTTTTGTCTTAAATATAACGGCAAATAAATTCTGACTTACCTACTCGAAATATTGTTCAGGTTTTTCTTGTAAAAGAGACAACCATGCAGTTTGAAGGCTCTAAGTAATCAGCAATAAGAAGTCCAATTGAAATAAAGATAACGCTACACAAGTACAGGAAAACAAAGGCTTTTATTTTTGAAAAAACGTTACACGATAAAAAAAAACATCAGTGATTCAGACACTGTGTGTGTGTGTGTGTGTGTGTGTGTGTGTGTGTGTGTGTGTGTGTGTGTGTGTGTGTGTGTGTGTGTGTGTGTGTTCACGGCTGCAGCTCGTAGCCCAGCGGGTCGAGTCCTCGGTCCAACAGAGCGAGAGACGACTCCCTCAACTTCTGCAGGAACCTCCTCAGCTCCTCCTTAGAGAACACCTGTGAGTAAACAAACAAACAAACAAATGACAATGAATAAAAGACAACAAGAAGAGACTCAAAATCCGTTTTAGTGGGTTTAAACATACGAGGAACTTGCTTTGGTGTAGCTATTACAAAAACCTGTAACAAATAAAAAACTAAAGACAATTTTTACACAAAATATAAATGTGAGAAACTGAGTATAGTATTCGTCTTATTTTACGGCATATATTTGTGTATATGTGCATCATGTACAAAGACTTTACAGGATTTGATGCAGGATTTAAAATATATTGTTGCCTGATGTGCATCAACGAGTTAACGTGTGTGTTCACCAGAGGTGGGAAGTAGGAGTACAAATACTTCGTTACTGTACTTAAGTACATGTTTCTGGTATCAGTACTTTACTCCAATACTTATTTTTCTGACGACTTTTTACTTTGACTTCTTACATGTTGAACTCAAATACCTGTACTTTCTACTTCTTACATGTTGAACTCAAATACCTGTACTTTCTACTTCTCACATGTTGAACTCAAATACCTGTACTTTCTACTTCTCACATGTTGAACTCAAATACCTGTACTTACTACTTCTTACATGTTGAACTCAAATACCTGTACTTTCTACTTCTCTCATGTTGAACTCAAATACCTGTACTTTCTACTTCTCACATGTTGAACTCAAATACCTGTACTTACTACTTCTTACATGTTGAACTCAAATACCTGTACTTTCTACTTCTTACATGTTGAACTCAAATACCTGTACTTTCTACTTCTTACATGTTGAACTCAAATACCTGTACTTTCTACTTCTCACATGTTGAACTCAAATACCTGTACTTTCTACTTCTTACATGTTGAACTCAAATACCTGTACTTTCTACTTCTCACATGTTGAACTCAAATACCTGTACTTTCTACTTCTTACATGTTGAACTCAAATACCTGTACTTTCTACTTCTTACATGTTGAACTCAAATACCTGTACTTTCTACTTCTTACATGTTGAACCCAAATACCTGTACTTTCTACTTCTTACATGTTGAACTCAATACCTGTACTTTCTACTTCTTACATGTTGAACCCAAATACCTGTACTTTCTACTTCTCACATGTTGAACTCAAATACCTGTACTTTCTACTTCTTACATGTTGAACTCAAATACCTGTACTTTCTACTTCTACATGTTGAACTCAAATACCTGTACTTTCTACTTCTTACATGTTGAACCCAAATACCTGTACTTTCTACTTCTCAACATTCATTAGCTAACAATGACATTATTGTTCTATTAATATAAAGGGAGGTCAGGTACTCTAGCTGCTAGTTATGGGTACTTTTTACTGAAGTACACTTCAAAGCTCTTTACTTTGACTTGAGTAAAGAAGTTTAGTCAGTACTTCGACTTTCACCAGAGTATTTTTAAGCACGAGTATCTGTACTTCTACTTGAGTAAAGGATGTGTGTACTCTTACCTGGTAGAGGCGGTGCTGGTCGGAGGAGATGATGTCAGCGAGCCGCAGCGCCTCCTGGTGTCTGGAGGAGTTCTGCAGGACGCTGAGCAGCAGGAAACTGAGGCGAGGCAAACACAGCGAGCGCAACGCCGCCATCTGGTGGCTGCGCTCTGAATCCTCCTCCGAATCCTGAAAACACAACCAAACAGTCGATTTCATTCCTCTGCTCAACTCCATTCTGCCTGTCCCTGGCTGTAGCTCAATGTTAAATGGTACGGTGTTCATTTTATTTGAACTTGGTCTTAGTCCTGTGTGAAAAGTGCTCATCCTGTAACCTTTGGTCATGTTTTTAGTTAACGACATTTGACTCAACAGTTCTGCATGCTGATATGGTCACAGATATTGACACCATATTGCCACGTCTTTGTCAAGATTGTACATATTTAGGCGTAGTTTGCAATAACAACAATTAAACTGGATTAATATATTACTCTTATAATCCAACGAAAGCAAAAAAAAACTTTTCTCGACAAATAAAATCCAGAAAAAAACAAACCTGAAGAACTAAACAATTCAAATGTAGGGACTTATTTTAGCGCCGAAAGCTTATGTTTCTTATTCATTCACTGGGATAATAAGTTAATAAATGTCTTCATCGAGTCGTAAACAGTTACCTGTCTGTTGTCGATCATCCAGCCGCCGTCTACGAACAGCAGCACGTTGTAGATTCTCTCTTTCACATCTTCAGTCAGAACGTCCAGGCGACCAGACCAGGCAGACAGGGACGACTAACACGCAGAAAAACATTTAATATAGAAGTATTATTGTCGTTTTAAGTCATAGTACCAGCAAAACAAACTAAATACAATTTTCCATACTCAATTAATAGTTTGGTCTTTTAAAATGCCAGAAAAAAGAACAGTGTTCATCCTAGTTTCTTAATTTTAAAAAGGTGAATTCTTGAAATGTCATTTTTTTCAGTACAAATGCCATAATATTCACTTTAATATAGGGCTGTGCGATTATGGCAAATCATAATCACGATTATTTGGGTCAATAATTGATATCACGATTATTTTGACGATTATTCATTGACCATTTATTGAACTTTAAAACAAATAATATTTAACAAATAAACAAGATCAACAAATATGTTGGAGCGCACTTCCAAAACCATACTAAACATATATTATTAATATGATAAATAAAAATAAATTAGACCAAAATAAATTAAATCAAATATGATGCAGTGCACTGTCACAACCTGAAAACTCCTTGACATATAGCCAACATGTTGGTAAAACATATTCAACATATTCCACTCGTTGAAGGCTGGCCAACCGTCATGGTCCAGAAGTAACAGGAAATAAATGTTGAACTTCAATTTAAGACCAAATAAAAATGTTTAGGCCACCATGGCAACTGCTGGTAGGGCTGCTCATGTCATCTCAGCCTGTTGACATGGTCTGGTTTCAGAGATGAGCGCAGGCAGGTGACAAGCCACCTGTACTGAAGACCCTCAGCCACGCCCGACACATGGGGTGACGCCGGCCAATCACAAAGCTTTGATGCGTTCAAGTGCATTATTCTGGCACAGGAAGATTATGTTACAGGACATTAACGATACAACAGAATATTGTTGTTCTATTTTTAGACACATCTCGCGATCACCTGTTGAGATCTTCATAGTATGAAGTAAATACTTAAAACGAAAGTTAATTATAAAGCATATATGATCAATCATATTCTTGTATGAACCCATAGTGAGAATGCTTCTTGATGGTTTTTGAATATGTATGTATGCTTACAATTTTAGTTGTTGCTGTTTGATAACTTTGCGTTTTCAAAAGAGGGTGTTGACAGCTTCATAGTACGTTGAATACTTAAAACGAAAGTTAGTTATAATCAAATATAATCAATTATATTCTTGTATAACCCACAATGAAAATGCTTCATATTTTAGGTTTTTCTATATTTACAGCATAAACAAAGTGGTTTGTTAAGTTGAGTGTAAGACCTATAATGATTTATGCCCTACTCTCAGGACTATTTAGATCGACCTGGAAGGCGTTATTAAGAACGTACAGGAATCTTATGACTATTTAGATCGACCTGGAAGGCGTTATTAAGAACGTACGGGAATCTTATGACTATTTAGATCGACCTGGAAGGCGTTATTAAGAACGTACAGGAATCTTATGACTATTTAGATCGACCTGGAAGGCGTTATTAAGAACGTACAGGAATCTTATGACTATTTAGATCGACCTGGAAGGCGTTATTAAGAACGTACAGGAATCTTATGACTATTTAGATCGACCTGGAAGGCGTTATTAAGAACGTACAGGAATAAAATGACTATTTAGATCGACCTGGAAGGCGTTATTAGAAACGTACAGGAATAAAATGAATATGAATTAAGGTTTTAGATAAAAAATATAACCCCAGCATGATATGTTTTGTATGATTATAATGTGTTAAAAGGTAAAGACTCTGTATTAGTTTGGACCTACTTTTCTTCAAATAAACTGATCCCACCTTTTGGACTGGGAACTAAATGAAAATCTGTGCTCTCCTCTCCTGCTTCAAAGGTAAGACTGCACCCTGCCACACACACGTAGGTAGGAACCCACCTCATTACTGATATCAAAATCCTTCGGGATCCCTTAAACAGATTAAGAGTCGTCTGAATAGAAACAGCAGTTAATTGAACCTGGTTCTTCAGGAGATGATAGAGGTGAGATCTTGCTGACGGTGGTGGATCTGAGCCAAGCAGTAAACTTACATAGACTCAGTAACTTGGGTCAGGTCGATTAGTAGGTAATTTACCGGAATAAATTATCAGGAACTCACCGACTCCAAACACACCCCTGGGCTCGACCACAGGTCTGTTGTGGTGGCAAAGTAGTCGGCTGAAGCCACGTCTCTCTCAACTTCCCCACGGCATGTGTCATATAGTGCAGGACGGCAGGAGACGGCATCGCGTAACGCTTGTCCAACGTGTTGACAAGTTGCCCTGGTTGCTCACGGTGCTAACTGGGCACATCTCTTTAGCGATGTGAAACGTAACGGCAAAGTACTTTTACCCTTCTTTTTAACGAGTTGCTGCTCTTGTTCTGACGTCTTCGCTCGCGCTGAACACTCGCAACACACGTCACTCCCACGTGGCCGAGTGGGCTTTTCGGGAGGGGCGAACGCGCACCCAGCTAAATAATCGTATTTTGTCAATTATCCTGTTTTCATAATCGTCGCAAGCCATAATCGTAATCGCGATTAAAATACGATTAATTACACACACACACACACACACACACACACACACACACACACACACACACACACACACACACCACACACACACACACACACACACACACACACACACACACACACACACACACACACACACACACACACACACACACACACACACACACACACACACACACACACACACACACACACACACACACACACACACACACACACACACACACACACACACACACACACACACACACACACACACACACACACACACAATAATACTCTTGGATAAATGATTTAGAGTTTGACTTAATATAATGTTTTATCATTCAAATCAGTGTTTCCGCCAGACCAGGGCTGAGAGGGCATCCACCCCGAGAGCGATAGTTGTGTGTACTAAAAGCAATCTAGATATAAACGGTGTGTGTGTGTGTGTGTGTGTGTGTGTGTGTGTTTCTACCTGGTACTCCTTCTCTCTCATCTCATTGGCTACTCTCTCGGTGAATTTGGCCTCAGGAGCAGGTGCTGGTTTTCTGTGGGGCGGAGCTGCTGTGGCTGAACCAATCAGTGAAGGCCTCGTGGGCTTCCTGCGGGAACATCAACAAGACGCATCGAGATCAGTAAACCGTATTGATCCCTACGGAACAGACTGAAGGGAGAGCGCTCGAATATTTTTCTGTATGTGGTAACCATGGTGACGCACCAGGTAGGCTCTGATGCACAGGTGCTCTCTGATGGAGTTCTCGTCCTCCGCGGGGAGAGGAGTCGTCTGTCCGACCCCCGACCACTGAGAGTAAATCTCCCTCATCGAGTCCTCGGGGACTTTGGAGAAAACCGCCTTCGCCGCGTCGTGTTTCTGCATCGCTGAGAGGAAGAGAGACAGACAGGAAGTCAGACAGACAGACAGGAAGTCAGACGCAATGCATCATGGTACATGGAGTCAAAGACTGAAGCCAGGTAACCATCCAGATATCACAATTTAAATGAATTTTGAGCAAAATGGATGAAAGTCTTTACATTATTTTTTCCATATTTCAAGATTTTCTTTTCTGTGTTTCCACTTAGGTTTTTATGCATAAATTGAAAAAAGAAGATGGAAACAAAATGGCTAAGAGAGGCTTGTTAGATATAAAAACTCAGAAATAATTACCCAGGAACTTCCTCATGATGGCGTTGGACTGTTTTAGGGACTCTGCGCGATGGGCGGGGTCAAACAGCAGCCAATCAATGACGTCGATCTTACTCAGGTCCTCCTATCAGAGCACAGCATCACAGTAACTCCTCCCACTTCTACACATAAGACTCTCCACAAACTATATACAGTTTTTATGAATGAAACCTTTGACTTAATCACGCTGATTTCTTTATATTTAGTTTTAGCTACAGATATTTACGGTGAGTGTTTGTATTTAAATCTGTACCTTATTGGTTCCTGTCTCCAGCGTCTGGCTGTGGTGAGTGAACTCAGCTTCCTCTCTCTCTCTCACCGTCTCCACCACCAGCTTCGTTATCGCGGCGACATCCAGACCTACACAAAGGTCAAAGGTCACCTACTATGCAAAATCCACTTCTCCATGTCTCTCCTACATCAACATGTGTCCCCTCTTCTTCATGTCTCTTCTACATCAACATGTGTCCCCTCTTCTTCGTGTCTCTTCTACATCAACATGTGTCCCCTCTTCTTCGTGTCTCTTCTACATCAACATGTGTCCCCTCTTCTTCATGTCTCTTCCACATCAACATGTGTCCCCTCTTCTCCATGTCTCTTCTACATCAACATGTGTCCCCTCTTCTTCATGTCTCTTCTACATCAACATGTGTGTCCTCTTCTTCATGTCTCTTCTACATCAACATGTGTCCCCTCTTCTTCATGTCTCTTCTACATCAACATGTGTCCCCTCTTCTTCATGTCTCTTCTACATCAA